>OFHS01004891.1:0-12891 GCA_900245855.1 Calvadosia cruxmelitensis
CGTCTCAATGTAAACGAGCTTACATCGCTCATTTTGATTACGAAGTAAAATAAATTGACACACACACGATCCAAGAGTATCTTTTCAGGAATACTTGAGATTCTGAGAATTTTCTGTTCTTCAAATCAATAGTTTGAGAAACTTTGCGTTTACTACTGAAATGAATATCAGAATAATTCTATAGAATCATTCATACGTATTATGCCTGGTTTCCATTTGAATCGGGAGCACCCGCCGATTTTCGTAGGCTCCTTGCGGTGAAATGGAAACCGCGCATCGGAAGATCGGGAGTGAATCGGAAGGAGCCGGCGATTTTTCAATATGTTGAATTTTCGGGAGCAATCGGGAGCGCACCGGCGGTGCAATGCGTTGCGGCGCTCCCGATTCAAATGGAAACCAGGCTTTACAAAGCTGATATGTGAATCTCTGCTTGAAAAATGTAGGCAAGGGTCCAGTTTTGGAGATGCCATATTTTGAATAAAGCAGTTTGGAATTTGACTGCAATGATCTACTCGATATCATCTAATACGTTCAGAATCGACATCATTGCATACACAGAAAATGCAGAAATGAATACAGATTTAGACCAGGATGAAGGAAAGTAGCCAGTGACTCAACTGTGTACTTGTATCGATCGAAGATCCATTGACTCCTTTTCATCTCTGGAGTCATACTAAACGAGTCATACTGATACATAGTCATACTCATACATACTATATAAACATTCGTGCAGTTGTATAACGGATAACATTATTTACGTATCTATTTTATCTAGTTGTGTGTATTCAGAGATATTATTCGTTCTATTTTTATGATTCGATCTGTGTTTTAGGTTATGATGTCATTTCTGATCATACCTTGTGGAGCATCAGCTACAACCTAAACAATAAGACGTATTTTCGAATGAAGAACTCCTTCGAGCCATGTTGCATCAATTTTGATATTGATATCGTCGAGAATAAGGCCAAGTATCCCTCGCAAGACCATCGTGTTATTGAATTAATTGCAAAACAGAAACCAAAGTCTGATAGAAAATACAGAAGACATCAAAATACGACCTTACATGTGGATGAGAATGGAGAAGATTTAGCTGCACTTAGAGATGATTAATATTAGTTCTACTACAAATGCAGAAACTGCTGTTTCCAATAGTTAACAGAAATAGGAATGAATGCTACTGTTGAATTATGATTTATTTTTCTGCTTGTCCTGCAACACAGCGTAGATATATATGTATTCATGCATCTGTGGAAATTTGCTTATATAGTATTCTTGCTTAATATACATTCTCCAAAGTAGATCTGCCCTATTGACTCATTGATCATGCTGTATTCGCTTTGGTAATACCAAGCGTAATTCATTCATTTCGCCAAGCTTATACGCCTTGAGTATCGGTATACTTCCTGAAAGGTACAGCATTAGTAATGTCACCGCAATGGTAGCTCCGCTAAGAGATGGATCAAGCATGCGGACTGTATAATTTATGATGCAGTAACACTGATGGGTTGACTTGCTGGTTCTCCGAGAAAATGAAACGTAGACAAGAGACAGAGACAAAAACTAAGCAAATCAAAGTTCTGAGTCTGGTCGCCCATTGCGACCGTCTCTATTGAGAGCCAACGACAAGTAAATTATGTAGCCGGGCCCACGGGGATTTACCCATAGTTACGGGGACTGGGTACGAGACACGGCACATTCAATATAACTTTACAAACGAGGCCAAAAACATGTGCGCGTCGTAACAAGTAATTTTAAATTAAATGAAACTTCTATCATCTTTTATGATCTTTATTCAGTTTCCTTTCGTCATCAAAAGAGATACAGGTTAAGCACAAAACGGTACCAAATAAAAGGTTTTTAAATGCAATATGATTATACAGTATAAGGTTCATGTGCATTTGGTATATTTTCGTCTTGAGTGTATGTACTGTACAAGGCGAGTTGACATGACGCAGTTTACAATTGATGACAGCAGAAAATGGCGTTGTTTAAAAAGCATCCAGCCACATATGCCCTTTGATTGTCAATTTCAAAAATTAGTGTTATTCGTTGTCAAATGTGTAGATTTCATCTAAAAAGAAAATGTATCAGTAGTGCAGCAATCATAATTCTGTCAGAATAGGGCTCTTGACAGAATAATGAATTAAATAATTGAACCGTCATAATGGATGTGCTCCTTGCTGGATCTTGGCATGAAATACGGTTCGGATGTTTTCTATCTAAACTTAATAAACTAATTATAAATCATTCATTTTCAAGACCATCAGAAAGCAAAAATAAATAGAATTTTATGTTGTGATGTCACAAACAGCTTTTTGTCATCCGCAAAACAACCAGACCCAGGCCCTTTTGCAACTCAGTTGCGCAGTGCAGTCGGCCCCAGACTACTTCACAAGCTTTCTTTCCTTCCCTCCTTCTTGTCTTCATGCAGCATGGCGGTGGATGTATGTTGTACGGCCGGCGTGAATTTCAGCCTCCTGCAACTCACAAGTTAGCATTATGCTAAGGGATAGCATTCTAAACAGAGCTCCTGTCTCATGTAAGTCTGTCAGTGTCCTTAGTTGTATTCTATTTCTAACGATTGACCAGATTTAAACAGATTAGTTGATACCTAGTTTCACACGTGATGATTTTTCTGTTGGGAATCTCTCTGAATTTATGACGAGAAAAACAGAAATTGTTTCTGATATCGTATGTTCTGTTGCGTAAATTTAATCTCTTCTACTTGCTTACACGTCATACCACTACTTTGTACTTTCGTTCCTAGACTGGACTTCAGGGATGTGCAGAAAATAGCTATCCAGCTTGCTCAGGTAGGCTGATGATTGATGTTTCGTTTATGTTATGACTGTGCTTCTACGATTCTCAGTAATGTATGAAGTGAAATATTTGCAATTTGATTCTGATGATATCAAAATGCTTACCACCAAACTTGATCTGAGAGGTTTTTAGCCTGTAAACCCCAGACTGGAATCTTTGTATTTTGCGCGGCGGAGAAAAATTTTCCGAAATATTTTGCGCGGTTGGCCTCTCGTTGGTTTGACAAAAATGCGCGGTCCGGCCGCGATTATCTGCTTGAATAACAGAGTTACAGTAAGGATTGCGCAGACAGAGCCTGGTGTTCTGATGAAAATGTCTGCAGCTGAGCTCAATTCTTAGAATCTGCGCGGCTGCGGATCCAGCAGGCCACATTTGCGCGGCGGAGGATCTCCGCCGCGCAGTGCATAAATTCCAGTCTGATGTAAACCCTCATTTTTGTCGAGTACATGCAATTCTATGTCGTGACCACAATTGTACTTGCATTTCAGGACAGAAATGAAGAGTTTGCCTTCAAATATACCTACATGGATTTAAGGTGAGTTTTGGCCAGTTCTTTCAAAGAACATTGAATTTCCATAGCAGTGCTTCGAGTTGCTGTGATGACGAAAGATTAGGGACATATGATCTATATGATTAGACATCTGTTGATAGTAGACATTTCTGAGCAACTACAAGATTTATGTAAAGAAGAATAATGCTGTAAGTGCTGCAAAATATTGAGGATTGTTTTTTGTCATTTCTAGCAAAGGATTATTTATGGACCTTTGAAATCAAACACGAAAGATAAATGGGGGCAAGAAGAACTCGTCTTTCATTGTGAAATGGTAAGACCTCAGCGGCAGTGAGCAGTCATAACTGGAGTAGACACTTTGTAGTTCTTGTAACCTGGAGAAGTGGGGCATTTTATGCCATAGCAAATGTGCAGTGTAATTTTGACAACCTGTAAGAGTGTAAGTTATTTTGTTTGTGATATTACTTAATTTTCGACTTTTGTTCCTGTAAGATGTGTTTAAATTAAAATTAGCTGTTACCACTGTTATTAAATGTTATTAAAATGCATGTTGGATGCTAAAAAATAGTCCAAGCAGTTGATTGAACATGGCAATTTGTCCGTCTTGTACTAAAACGAGCACATGTATACTTGTGACCATCTTTTTGTGTATGTATGGCAGTGGAGAGGCATCTGTGGTGATCATTGATGTCACATGTGCACCGACATCTAGATCGGCTATGCCGTATCGCAGATAAAGGTTCATACGATACGATGTATGGCTGTCTTCTCTTTATGAACAAATAAAATAAACATGCACAACATTTCTGTTTATACAGAATTTGTTGTATCCGCAAATATTGTAGTTAGACTCGTTTACCGTAAAGAGGTAGATTTGGTCAGACGGCACCAAGCAATGAAGCAATACTTTCAACGGTTAAGAATGATGTCGCACTGCCAGTGATGTTATCTATTTGCTACTCTTGACTTCTTGGATGACGAGTGTGCAACCACCAAGATCTCTGAGGCAACCAATGACACTTTGTCTACCATGATTTAATACTGAAATGCCACTAAACGCACAATCTGCAAAAGGCTAAACTTATGATGTTAATATTTCTTCAATTTTTATTTCAATGCCATTGTATTTTCTAGGCATGCAGTAGATGGTAAGAATCACAAGAGGAGCAAGACTGCATCTGGTTGATGGTAAGAGTAACTGGATTTGATTGTAGTGACCATTTGCCTTTGTTTAACGCAAGGTGGCTGTTGTTCTGTTCTGTGTGAAGCGATGCAGTGATGAGAACATAGTTCAACTGAGAAATATGAAAGAAGAAAAACTTTATCTTTCGCTCCTATCTGATGTTGCATCTTGGTTGTCGTGGATTCACTGCTACGATGTAGTGTTTATGCTCTGATTGATAGATTGCCTTTCCTCTTGCTCATTGTAGAGTAAGATATTTCTTGCGCAAAGACTGAGCGAAGTGGACTTCTAGCGTCTAAAAAAGGTAAATTACGACATGGAGAATACTATTTATTCTTGCTTGACGTTGCGGTGATGATACCATAGTTCAACTGAATTCTGTGAAGGATATAACTCTTTCGCTCCTATCTGATGCTAACATCAGCTTCAATGTTATCTGTCATTACCTGCATTTTGTGTTTAGTATAATGGCGATGCAATTCTTTTTCAATAGTACACCTTGGGATTTCCACCACCAGTCTCTCTGGATGCCCTTCTTAGGTATGTTATCACAACTCATCGCGTGCTGCACTTATAAATATATTTGTAAAAAGGATAACAACTAAACATGCAGCTGGGTCAACATTATTTGTGGTCATCAATGCACGGAATGGAATGCCCAAATAGATCTGGACTGTCAATTTGCGTTCTGCTGTTGCGAACCTTCGGCAAACTTTGCTCTTTTGAATAGTCGTGTTGATACAGATGTAGTTAGATCCCTGCAATGCCGCCTTGATTTGATGGAAGCAGATCAGTGTTAACATTTACTATTTGCTTTCATTGTTATTTATTTTTAAATGGCATTACTTGCTGTACTATGATGTGACGACCAATGATGTTATCTATTTGCTACTCTTGACTTATTGGATGACGAGTGTGCAACCACCAAGATCTCTGAGGTCGCAACTAAATTGTCCGCTTACTTGGCAACATCTTGCATTACATTAGGTGGCATAGCTGGAACCGGATGCCAGCTCATTGCTTAGTTAAGTTAGTAGTTTAGTGCAATATTACAGGAAGCAATTTAGGAAATAAAACGAGCCTGGTATTTGGTTTCACCTTGCTGATGATAAAGTAGCAAACTTTCTTCATCTTGTGATGGGACCAAATGACTTTCCTTTTGACTCTTATTTGTCTTCTCTTAATTTCTTCAGGAATTCACAATGTCCTAGGAAAAGTTACTCAGAGGCATTTGAAGCAAAACTATCTAGACTTCAGATTCCAGCAAATACCAAGAGATTGTAACAAACTATAATACTTTGTATTTGAAAATCTTGAAAACTGCAATAAAGAAAGCTGCTTTTCAGATCGTTGTTGATGAACTTATCTGAAAGGTGAATACTGCTTGCTGCTGACTTGCAAGATGGTCTGACAGAGTGTCATGTCTACAACGTGTGTGTTGTATTGATAGCTTTTCTGTTCAATATTCACTTCGACGAATCTTCCAATGCGTATACCCGTAGTTTGTATACTTGTATTAGTATGAGAGTTCCTGTGTGGCGCTATTGCAGACCTTTGGCAACCTTCTGTTGACGAGGGCTTACTTGCGAAGAAGGAACTGGACCCACGATAAAGTCCATGTTGGATTATTCAGCTATGGACGTTTGACTCGTGCGAAACATACCCATTGGACTACAAGAGGTAACTGTGCGGGGGAGAGAGGGCGTAGTTGTCGGGCGCCCATTTAATTAAAAGTAGAATCGGCGAAGCCAAAATGAACACGTTCGGTGACTGAAATTGAAAACGACATTGACACACCACTCAGGTAACTGCTTTGCTTTTGTAATGCAGTCGTCGAATACGAGGGGAAATAAACTGAACTGAATTAATAGTAGAAGTACTGATGCATTTGTAAAACACCGATACAACGATAGATATAAGCTGCTGAACATCATTTTTGCCCACACCATCCCTTCAGCCGCTCTGGACATGAAAATGGCCGTAAATTGCCAAACAATGACTGGAAAATGTCTTGAAGACAGAGAAATTATTTTGCTGCATTTTTAGCTAAATTAACGATCTATGACGAAAAGGTAAAGGGAGAGTAATGGTTTGTGGGCTGTTAGGGAAACCGGTGTTGCGGAGGCCAATCTATTGAATTTCCTGGAAAATCAACACGTGGACTCGTGGTTTGTTCTGTTTTGTTTTCTCACGAGAGCGTTTCAACAAGGTGCGAAGTACACACTCCCCTGCTTTGTTGACGTCACATACTAAACATTAAATTCAGATGAAGTGCTGTGCAGCAAATGAAAACCATATCAAACCATGTAGGATCCTAGTTACCTTGGTAGGATCGATTAAGCTTGAATTGACATTTTCTTGAAAATCCAATTATAATTTTATGCGCATTGCAGCGAAGTCCAATATCAAAACTTTCCTTATTTGCTCAGTTTCAATCCAAGCAAATTACTTTGTTGATTTATTACGGTAGTTCCATAATTGCAGTTTCATCAAGTGAGTTTCAGGTAAAATATTTGTGCACCTCTGATGAGAATTGTTTGTTGTATTAGCTGCGTGTGGTTTGCTGATGTTCACACGACAGCGTGAGAAATATTGCTATGGTAAACAAACGTGGGAATATGAGGGTTTGAGGTGAGACTTATAAGTGCAATAATGCTTCGTATTCCTCTATAAAATAAGCAGGTAGTGTACGATAGGTTCATGCAGCATCTAACTTTTCTGTTCGCGGGACTCAACAGCGTTGTCGAGCGCACAAAGAACCATTTAATCGTTAGAATCAAGATCTTGAGATCCAGCATGGTTGTTTTGAAGACATTGGTGTTGATGGCGATGATGCTGCCGGCGGTCATGATGCAATGTAAGTACACTTCGAATTTTAATTTCATTAGACAGTTTATAAATAAATAATCAATGCGATCTATTCTATCGATTTATTTTAAATGTGTTTGGGGAATATATTTTAGATAAGTTAACGCACAGTAGGAATTTTGGTTTAAATTGTTAAGATTTTTAGGGTATAAGTACTTCATAATAATGTTTTAGTACAATTTGAGCTTCGAAGTGCCGAATTCAATTAGTTGACTAAATTATAATATACAGGTCAATTTTGTACTGCATTTATACCATGATCGAACACCTCACGACTTATTGTTAAAATGCAGTACAAGGATATCGTTGTGCTTTCGTTTTAATTCTTGTCCATGTATTTCGCTTATTGAATCTGACATTACTTTATGTGCAAAATGTACCTTTACGTTCTTATTTTTACCTAGAAATTAATGTTTAAATTAGGTTGATTTATGCTTCTTCGACTTCATTACTGTTCTAAAGCATATCATTTATTTGTAAGTTTTTGTGTTTCGTATAATTTCGTTCGTGCCATTGTTCACTTCCGTTGCAGTTTGCATAGACACAGCACCTGCTTATTGCTATCGCAGTAGGCAATTCTGCAAGTACCCTGGCTTTCAGAGATATGCCTTTCAATATTGCAAAAAGACGTGTGGATTATGTCGTAAGTGATGCATGGACAAATTTGTTTCTGTCGAAGTAAAATATTGTTGCTTGCCTTGAATGGAGGCTGTTTTGTTTAATTAGAGAGACTATGGCATAATTGGATAATAGCAACGTCATAATCTGTGCATCATTAGATTATCTTGTTTGGCTTGGAAATTGTTAACAAATCACTCTGAAAAGCTAAAAGGTATTTTTGAAATTATAGTACTTCTCCATGGTGCAAAGACATGGGCGATTGGCATCCGCGAACAACAACGGGTCGATGCTGCGGGGAGGGATATTCTGCGTAGACGCTTGATAATCCCCTGGACTGACAAAGTGCCCAACGCCGAACTAGCACGACGTGCCGGCAATTCGAAAACGCTGACGTATGTCAATGTCTTGCAGAGGCGTCTAATTGTGCTACGGCTGAATCGGCCACGCTAACGTGCATACATACGTACAGTACTGAGATCTATAAAAGTACAGAATAAATAATTACAATCGTGGCTATTAAACATACTATTAAAATGATAATTATAACACCATTATAATTATGCTGCATTTAAGGCTGGTTGTTAGATACAGTACAGTAATACACTTTTCATTTCATCATCATCATCATCATTTATTCTGAAAATCCGAGAAGCTTACAAAGCTTTTTTCCACGGAGCAGATAATAATTAAAGTTAAATGATTTAAGTTATAATATCACAGAAAATTAAACTGAGTAATTAAGCTTATAATGGCTGATCAACGGAATGCTTCTAGCAGTAAAACGTGATTTAAATTATGGTAACGTCTGCATTTCTATCTCCCTAATAACAAACAAATTGAAGCAAAGAAACAGACAATTCACTTCTTGAAAAGGACGTAGGTAATATTTTATTACTTGTGTAACTGGGCAAAATCAGTCGTACTTGGTAGATTTATTTACTAAACAAAGTTCTACATTGTTAATGTTTGCAAATAGTTATAACATCCTGTTATAATGAGTAATAATATAACATCGCTAATCAAGCGAGGATTATTTCTCTGGCTTATTCAAAGCCTATGCATCAATCGAGTTTTATAGACGGTTTGATAACTTTATTAGGAAAATAAAAATGTTGAAGTTTATTAACCGACGCAATCAATTGCTTTTTTCAATCATGCAGAGAATCCTCAAACATTAGCACCTCTTACGAATGGTCCAGTGACGATGTATCCAGGAAGAAGTAAGTCCTTATGATATTCTAAAGCATTCTTTCAGCAGTACCTTGTGTTGTATTATACTCAGTTTAATTATGTTAATATATGTCCATGTCGTATCCTTTGTTGTGGATGTTGTATATTGTACAGTACATCTAATTATGTCAATCTATGTCCACGTCATTTCTTTAGTACTGTACGCATACATACTACATTGCTACGAATAATTATGATAACACTATATGTATGATTAACATATAGTTAACTTAACTATACTGATGCTACATATTCTTACCAGATATTTGTCTGAGTAGAATTCAATCAGAAACAACATAATGTTGAGTATCGTATCAGCGCAAATGGGTAATAGTTGCTTGACCAATAAAGTGTATTCTTTTGTTTTAGACACTTGTGGTAGGCCAGCCATTTCCCATGGCTACGTCATCGCTGGTCGAACAACAACCGCTGGTTCTTGGCCGTGGCAGGCGTTGATGTATTATAACAATCAACAATGGTGTGGAGCATCACTCATCTCCAATCAGTGGCTCGTGACAGCCGCACACTGCATTCAAGGAAAAGAGAACCAACAATATGCATTTCAAATTGTGTAAGTGGACTGACTGAACACGAACAAATAATATTTTAAATAATAGAAGAACATTTATAGCTGCATTGTTGTATTTTTTAATTTCCTTATAGAAATGTAAATATTTTCAGCCTCTTTTAGAGTTTCTTCTACTGTCTCGTTTTTAGTTTGGGTGAACAAGACACACAGCGTAACGATGGCAACGAACAGCGCATAGGCGTTCAGAGGATAATCAAGTACCCAACCTACAATTCGGTGACATTTGATTCGGATATTGCTCTGATGAAACTCAGTCGACCAGTCACATTCAACAATCGCATCTCCACAATCTGTTTACCTTCGCAAGGACAGACCGTTCCCACTGGAACTGAATGCTTCATCACAGGTAATACATTGGACATTGTTGTTGGCATGTGAATTGTATACTATCAAATGCAGTCAATTTGTTGATTGGAGGAAATTAGTTTTCGTAAAGATCAGACCAATTTTTATAGAAGCATGTAATAGAAGTGTCGTCAAAAACGCATCAGACCTTACGAAGTACTGCTTGAATCGTGTTGCATAGACACATACAGTAAATCCCGTTTCCAATCTATGACTCTAGAATTTACATCTAGCCAGTAAAAATATAATCAATACAATGACTGCAGCGAGGAGTGGAGGGAACTGACTCTATGATACCATGACGCAGCAACATTAGACGAGTGGGTGTACCCGAGGGGGCGTACCCATAGCTAGGAGGACGGGGCAGAAGACACAGCGCATTCATCTAGTTCTGGAAGTGAAGCCGAAAACATGTCACAATCACACTTCAGATAATAAGATTCTTATTTTATAAATAACATGTCTTATTTCAAGGCATCTTTACCTTAAATCTAGTACAATGATTTTTATCCTTGCTGTAAGCTGAATATACAGTAAGTAACGCAAATATAAATGTTGAAATTTGAAATTTGACACTTTAAATATAAAAATTATTGTATTGTACAGGAAAACATTTATTTACAGCATCTTTAGTCCAGAGGGGCACATGATAAATCTGGAGAATTCTCTCAGTAAGGGCCATCTAATCACTTACAACTTAAAATGTTGCAGTATATTGAGATATCATATGGAGTTTAAACAGTGAATAATTCTACCATATATACATGAAGTATCCTTCATAAGTACCCTACTATGTAGGAAGATTCAAACGCATTACATTTTGTGTCTAGATTTATATTCTGTTGGAGAGTGTATGTTTACACTAGACACTCTACAATGCAACTCATGGTGGTTCGTAATGAAAGGCTGGGCGTGTACCAAATGGCCGGCGGTACACGACGACGTAATGAGGCTCATTCGGCAGCAGATATATATTGAAGGGAGATTGTTCGTGCAGATTGACAATAGAGCGGTTCAATCGTACCTACAAAAGGGCACATTTTCTTCTCATTTTTGTCTAGTTTCCTTATTTGACTTATTGTTATAGGTTGGGGAAAGATCACTCATCCAGGGAGCTCTCACACTATTTTGCAGCAGGCCAAGCTGAGAGTGGCCGATAGCACTACGTGTCATTATAAACATCAACAGTCGAACTTGCCAGCGGTTAGTTTCAAGCAATGGAACTCTTTCTCTGTGTTATGTCAATATATTCATCTTCTGTTAAAACATAAAAAACAACATTGTTTGTTCCTATACATGATCTTAATATATATTCATTTGACCTCTTCTTATTTAAATTTAATCTAAGTAATTATGTAGTCCACTGCTTCCTAATTTAGTCTGTAAAAGACGAAAATGGAGGCTTTCGCATTCCATAATCCACACAGAACCATATAGATCTGGTATATGTAATGCTGTTCCAAAGACAAGGATAGGTGACAGAGCTCCAAGGAGTACACATGGTTGTTCTTGCTAGAGCTCGTTGTCGTGAGGCATAGCGTAGAAGACAGAACAGACGGAGTTGTTAACACGACGAGGCAGAGACAGCAAAAAGGATGATTACAGAATGACTCGGCTATAATATATTCTTCCAATCAAGTGACTATACAATGACGACATTGAGTTCACAATCACCACGCGCAAGCCATTATACAAGTCTTCGTAATTATATAATATTTGCTATCGTATTTTATTTCTAGGCTATTGTATGCTTATCTATTTTTTTTAATATAACTATAAATTAATTTAATTTGAAATGCTATGTTATAACTTCGCAGGTGACTAGTACGATGGTATGCGCAGGAGATGGCGGTCAAACCCGCAAGAGTGGCTGTCACGGAGATAGTGGCGGTCCTTTCGTGTGCAGGACTGGCCCCTCTGGAGCATTTCAATTACACGGTGCAGTTAGTCATGGCTCACCGTCGTGCAATTCCGCGCAATCTTATACGGTCTTTGCTCGCGTTGCTCAATTCAGACAATGGATTGATCAGACCGCTCGTTAAGACTACATTTTGAGACATGATCTTATAGTTGTAAATATCCGTATAATCGAAGCTGGATTTTGATTCTGTACGTTGAACGTTGTTACGTTGGGCAGGACGTTTATGCCTGGAAATAAAATGTCAGACCTTACAGTTATCCAGAGTGTTATTTTGGTTTATTAAACCGTTTGAAGTATTAAAATTGAATCAATTGATAGCAAACTGCAATGAAACCCGTCTATAACGATCACCTCTGGGATCTGCCAAAAATAACCTAAATAGACAGGCTGCCTTTCTGTCTAGGTTGACTACTATAGAAAGTGTCATTTTGGTTTATGAAAATTGGCCTTTATAGACAGGTGGATGCTCTATAGAGGTGGCCGCTAATACAGGTTTGATTGTATGTGCCTCACGAATGCTAACCACCGACATTGGAATGCGAATGAAACTCAAATGCATTCGTTAATTGATTACAGCTCCTTCCCCTGTAATGTTTCCTGCATCATATATATATATGTCTCTTTATTTGTGAAAATTTCAACAAATTTGAAGAATACACGAATAAAAGCCAGTTTTTAAACTAGACTATATTTACTAAATTTACTAAATTTACTAAATTTACTAATATTTACTAATATTTACTATATTTAGACTAACCGTTTATATATTAGACGGTTATTTAATAACATGAAAAAGATAGAGC
>OFHS01004892.1:0-12890 GCA_900245855.1 Calvadosia cruxmelitensis
ACATTGACTGAATCATCTTGCACAAGTCATTCGACGTAATACAAACTAACATGGAAACGAGGCAACTCTGGAAACGAGGCATATTACGAATTACGATAGACACAACTAAATCACTAGATTACTACAAACAGCGTTATACCGAGGCCCTGGTGGAGAGGTTAGAAACCGACGTACAGTACATGTGCTATTATTAACTGAATGAGGCTTGTATCAATCTGAAGTAAGGTCCGACAAAATGAAATACTCCAAGGTAACAAGAACGAGAAGACTGTATTTCGGTAACGTAGCAGACGACTGCCTTGCTAGGCTCACATACCTCTAGATTGAATGATAGAAGCGAGGCAGGTACAATAATATCTCTACGTGAGAACGAGACTGTTATCCTACAGTACAGGCAGTACAGTATTGTAAGAAATGATTGCTTGCGAACTGCGGTTCGGAGAAGCCCAAACAGTCGTCTTGAAAAAGCGACAGCATTTATAATCAAATTATTACGTGCGCATATATTTTGTAAACGACGGCAGAAAATACTTGACGGGGCTAGCTATTCAGTAGATATGTGTCAAGTTATATAGAACCAAAGACAGAGATGAGATTGCTGTGGTCAGCCACCAAGAATCTAATGCTAATAAAGTTAGCAGAATTTGATTATAAGACATAAACATCATTATTGGAGCAGCGTTATTGGAAACGTGACCAAGGTCTACACGGACATCGTTTGACCTTATCTTTATGACACAGGACATTCTGATTATATTTCATGGTGTCACAGGCTCACAGCATAACGTTGGTTTGTTGACATCAAATCGACGATATGATAGATAAATGCAATCAGAAGCCTGGACTCTAGTGTGTCTCAGCACACTGGGAGCACAGTATGATACAACGGCATTGTCGTCTTGGTTACGTCTGAGAAACCGTTTCTGTGGGATGTCTCATTTGCAAAAGTATCATTAACAAGGGTTTTGTTCGACATGCTCCAAAGCACATGTGTTTTGAAAGTGATTTAGATTTAATCATGTCAAATGTATTGGACTTACGCATAGTAAATACTATCCTGTTTCAATCTAGTCTCCCTGTGCTTTTGAAACATACAATAAGTGCTGTCGCTTGTAACTCCCGCTTTCTCTCTCTCTTGACAGATAGCATCAAATCACGTTTTGGTCAAGAGCGGGGGACGTTGTACGCAGTGTTTGTGGATTTTAAGAAGGCATTTGACACGATTTGTCGCTCAAGATTGATCTACAAATTAGAATCCCAATTTGCCGTCTCTGGAAAGCTACTTCGCTTAATTAAAAGTCTTCTGGAATGGAACCACATTCAGATAGATGATGGCGTTCGGATATCTGACTCGATTTGTCAACACCATGGTGTTGTGCAAGGGGACAGCTTGTCACCCAGTTTATTTATCCTTTATATCGCTGATTTAGCAAAGGAATTAAATGCCATTGGAAATCTGTCTTCGTTGTTCTTCGCTGACGATTTAGTTTTATTTTCCTCAAGTCGAGATGCAGTTCAACGTGGTCTCAATGCCATCTCCAGTTGGTGTTCCTGCAATATTTTGCAAGTTAACATATGACAAAGCCAAAGCTATGAAATTTCGTAAAGGTGGATTTCTTGGCCGCGGGGACGTTTTTACATTCAATGGACTTTCTGTGGAATTTGTAAAGAGTTATGACTACCTTGGCGTTACTTTACAACAATGTTTGACCTTCACTGCCCATATCCAGAAGAAGAAACAGAAAGCTCTGTTGTCTATTGGATCGCTACAACATCTTTCAAAGTTATCGTTCAATGTTGCCATAGATATTTTCAACATGAAAATCGCTCCTCTCCTGACCTACGCCTTCCAAGTTATTTCTCCATATCTCAACTCTACCGCCTTGCTTGAACTTGATGCTATCAAAGCCAAATACATCAAGAAGTTATTCAAATTGTCATCATCTACATCTAACACGCTTGTTTACTTTCTAGCCCAATCATGCCACCTTTACCTAGAGATAGCGAACACATTTCAATTTCCCCAGTCAGCTGTCGACAAGCTAGATGTAAGATGTTTTGCAAAAGTAAGATCCTTCATTGCGTCAAACTTCTTGCAAGCTCCGATGCTAAATTTGTCGTGGTGGAGACAGCCAAATCAGGCAAATCGATCGCTTATTTGCAGACTGTCTGCTCATGGCTTTCATCATTATAATTGTCTCAATACATCATTCCATGATCCTTGCCTATCTTGCGTTTGCAAAGAATGTAATCAATGTGCTGTCGATCGCTACCATATCATGCGCTGTATAAATATTGTTTCTTATGTTGGATACGTGAAGAAAATAGAAAATGAAACTTAAAAGTAATTAAATAGCTGGATTAATAAACCATATCATAAAGAGAGCAACTCACATCACATTATATCATTATTGTATATTCACATTATGTAGTATTGTACCAAATTGTCTACCTTGTTAAAGGTGAAATAAACAGATGAACTCTCTCTCTCTTGTCGTATTCACTGTCTCGCCTGATCCTATTCATAATCCTCTGGCTATCACGGACTTATGAATCCCTTCGCCGTCTCTCCCTGTCTACGGACCATAGCGCAACACAGATTCGCCTACAACTTCATGTACGCTCGTCTCTGTCGTGACCACCGAGTGCTACATTTGACTACCTCGATGTATGTACTGTACACTGTATAGCAGTTTCTGGAGTCCTTAACAGGGCAAGCATCCTTCTATCAATTACATATCATAGTCAAACACCAGTTATAATGACGCGGTTACAACTGTAGAGAGGAGAGGCGGACTGTAGAAAACCTCGAAAACCGACGCAATCATAGGAGAGGCTTATGGCAGGCGTTCCAACCACAAGAACAGCCTTGAGACAACGACACAGATATGAGACAACGACGTAGACAGCTTGTTCCACGGTCTCCAGATCAAGGAATCTCTAAGTAGTTTTCAACGCAATGAACGCACAACTATAGTGCTTTCGTGACTAATCTTTACTCAAGACAAATTCACAGTGTCAAGCACTAACCATAACCAAACAAACAAACAACTTCTCCGAATCTCTAACAATCTTCAAATTACACTTGCTTATATATCGACAGAACAGCTAAAATTAATCTAATATTTACATCGTGGGATAATGTTTGCGCGGCGTTACTAACCAGATAGATATCGAAACTAACTGAATCCTACACCATTTTACTACGTAAATGTAAACAGAAACTGTCATGTGCCCTCGACGATCGCACAGAACGTTCAGGCGCACGCGTGTCAACCGATCCAACAAGACAACGAATAGACGATCGTGTTCAAACTTACTTCTTGAAGAAACGGTGAAACTATATGAATGATACAAGAACGAATTAATCAAGGCTATGTACAATAGACAAACGGACGAAAGTAACGAAGTAAATAATGAATACAACTTACGGATTGTGATTACGGGCGTAGAAGCGATGCGACGACTTGCGTACTGCTTGACTACAAGATTACTGTCTAATTATAGTAAAATGAAACATAATAAATCCATCGGCGCGGAAACGAGGCCGACGAGCGGAGCGGAAAAGAGGCGGTCGCGCGGATCGCAACAGAAACCAAATAATTATGATTAAATGATCTAATATAATGAAATAGCTATGACGATTGTCCATTGGATTTTAACTCAAGAATGCATAATTAAACTAACATAAAAGTTCTTCATCTTCAGCGATCCAGTCGCCAACACCAGTCATTGCGTTCGTATTATTTCTCAATCTGACCATGCTCTGGCACAATGTCATTCCCCCCTTGAAACTCATATTAGACGATGCGATGTCGTCAGAGTCGCTTTGTTCATTTAAAAGTAAGTTAAATAATGTTAACCTTCAAAAATTTTTAAATTGTTTTGAGACTGTATATAAGTGCAAGTCCTTCTTGTCTGTTTTTCCTGTCAACTGTATGTATGTATTTTTCAACATCTTTGACAAATAAATCAAAGCTAGTTCGTAAATAGGTTGTAATTTTAGAGGTATTATTTTTATTTTGAATTGAATATATTATTGTATTTGCTTGTTAGTTAATTTTTATTTATTTATTTATTTCTGACCTTGTATTTTTTTAAACTCTCGAATAAATTGTAGATTATTAAATCAAATCAAATCTAATCAGATGTCGGATAAGGTTATCGGTGATGTAGCAATTAGGCTGAGAAGTAAATGACCGAAAAGAACTGCGTGTTATTCTGAAAACTGACGGTTCAGTAGCTGTCAATTTAGTATTAATAACACGATAAATACAAATTAATAATTCAACTTTTTGAAAACAGTACAGACAGCTCTTTACGCAGCGAATTGGCCCCGAAAAGAGCGGGTAAGGTAAGCCAAATATTGCATTTTGTCAGCGCAGAAGGTTGGGTAACTTTTTGCTCCAATCAGTATTCAACAGAATGCTTTATGATACTAAACAATTAAGGCACATCAAGGGGATAAAATGTGCAATGGAAAGAACGTTTAAATTTAAGTAATTATGTAATTTTTCAAAACAAACAATTTACACCTGACAAAACCCGCCTATTCATAATACACTGTACAGGCAGCCTTTCTTCTGCATAATGGTACTCGATATTATTCATTTGATATCGCAACCATTAGGCCGAATGTTGTTGTCAGAGACGGATTCTATGCCAATTTGTACTTGCACATATTCAGTAATACACTTAATAAACAATGTGCTAAGGGCAATGTTATTTAGAACGCAATTACTGTCGGATTCATTAGCGTTACAGTCAAACATGTATTAGCGGCCACCTCTATAGAACAACCACCTGTGTATAAAGGCCACTCTTCATAACCCCAAAATGACACTTTCTATAGAAATCAACCTGGACAGAAAGGCCACCTGTCTATAAAGGCCATTTTCCTCAGGTTTCAAAGGTGAACATTATAGACACGTTTCACTGTATATTGAACATTGTTGCTATTATTTTATACCATATTAATGTTTGAGGTTGGTGACTCCATCATCTAGAGGTTGGTTAAAAATAGCATTTGTCAACTTGTGGATGTTGTTCGGTACCAACCCGTGACATAAATTATAAGCGGTCTTAATTCCTTGTCCTGTTCTATCGATCAACATCTTCAGCACTTGATTTGAGAAGTGATCATTTGTTTGCAACGAGAATTAATTAGCGAGCTTACATAGGTGTGTGTGTCTGTGTGTGCAATATATTTGATTTCGTATGTGAAATGAGCCGTCATACTCATTTACATCACAACGAAATGTTATGTGAAATATCTTTAAGTAAAGTAAGGTAAGTATTATTGCACGATGGCTAATAATTTGCAATTATATAATTAATACCATAGTATAAATAACAATGAAGAACAAAGAACACTTAACAACATTAAAGTATTAATGAAAAGACTGAGCTAATCTACTGTAAGCATGATAAATGAAATATCAGGTCAACTTCTACGACACAGCTTTCCTTCTTTCTCTATAGCTGTGAAATCCATGTTCTCGTTTCTTCCTTGAATGATCTGCCACTTAGTGATTTTAATGTCCAGGGGAGTTTTTCCACAGATATGGTAGGCTTTGTAAGGAAGCTGTGTGTGTTTCAATTTCTCGGTCCTAAAATGATGTACAAACAGTTTTTTTGCCTTTCATCATTTTCATGTGAAGGGAATTTGCCTCTACAGATGGAGAAGAGACAAGATATCAGTCTAGGTTGCTTTGAAATTATAGCGTTAGTCATCGCAGGGTTTTGGCTAACCTTCTACATGGCTAATTCCATGGTGTGTAGAGTACATCCCTGAGGTCATGGTGAGATACAATACCTAGTAGAGTGATCGCAGAGCAAGAGTTCTATTAACACGCCTTAGGGCTCTAGTGTTTTGCAATCCGGCGAAGTTGGATAATAAAATTGCAGTAGAGAAATCCATGTATATTTATTATTAGCATGGACTCATCATCAACAAAATCATAACAATACTTTTACTTTTTCATAAAGCTAGAGTAGCGTAAATAACCAGTTGTATAGAGGGTTAACGCAGACATTCTTTGGTTGTATTACAAGCCATAGAGAGGGTTCATTGGTAATCTGGGGGCAATCTCAGGTTGATGTACAAGGAACCAAGAAAGGAGCGAACGTGCGATGCGGGGTTGTGATAGAGTGAAGAAGGGGTCATCTGCCCCTTTTACATATTTCTCTGCAGAGAATTTCAGTCTCACATAATAGACTAGATGATCACGGCATGCCGGCTTGTTGGTCCTTAGCTGTGAGGCTTGGCCGAGGGGTGATCGGCCACCTGTCACAACTGCGTGCGCACATACACAGCCACGTTCAAGCCATGGCGGCGGCGAACAATGGACGATAGAGAAGCTATCCTCCGGATATTCGAGGAGAAATCACAGCTTTGGAGACAGATGGTCGAGGGCGTGTTGGCAGACTGTAGTGGACGTCGCACCATTGGATTTGTTTATCGATCAAGCATCACTCATGTGCCGTCATAGCCAAGGCTTGATGTTGTTTGGCAGCCACGGTTTCCCATGCTTGGCATGTTCCTTAGATGCTGGCTCATTAGCTTGCGTTGTGTGGCCATGCTATTACTGTTAGCTAATTGCAGAAGGGGTCCGTTTGTTACACCCATGCACTATTTTGAAGGACGTCAGGAGGCACGATCTCAAGCGACACCTTACGGATTGTTTACTAGATACGAATTCACAAAGGAGCAATCATCCAATGGAGTGGCTACATTAACAACTAATGGAATTAGCTATGGAAAGCCAGCGTCTTCATGGGCCGTCTTCATTCCAGAAGCTATCGAAGAGAACAGGAATTCAGAGGAACTCGTTAATGGAATTGCCAACGAGTTAGATTTGATAAACCATGGACAAATCGGTGGCCTCAAAGGTCATTACTTGCTGGTGCATCGTGCGTTTTACAATGAGACAGCAACACAATCCAGCGACGATCCGTCTGATCTTCACATTGAAGTGAACAGCAAACTGAAAAGCCACGATCTTGTTCGCTGGTCGAAGCAAGACGTCATAAGGCTCAGATTCAAAAGAACATTGCAATTTCACGATCAGTTTTTCCCATCGCAATGGCATTTGGTGAGCTGGTGTTCTGTCTGTTTAGCTTTATACGCCGATTAACTGCGGCTAAGTAAGAGTTAACAGCGGGCTACTATTGGGATTAATCTAAAATGCTTATTCACAGCTGCTTGATTCATCAGTTAATGAAGGCTTCATTAATTATGAGTTGATGACCATGCTATGACGAAGGCGCTTCGAAATTTGCTTCAATTACAATTCCGTTGCGGTTTTTAGAAACGCTCTTTCTATAGAAATGAACTAGTCGGTCAACGTAAAACCTTTTATCAATCGATTTCCAACACAGATGCGACTTTTATTGATTGTGTGTTGATTGGTGAGGATATTGCAATACATGGCAACGTAATAAAGCGGTCTGAATCAAATAGATCGAGCTGGTGGAATATGATTCATAATAAATCGGGACTCGCTACGACTCTGACAAAACCGATCTTTGCATAATTCACACGATCAAAGTTAGATAGATATATTTGATTATGTTCAGAAACATAAAGAGATTCAAGGTTGATAATTAAAAAATAATACATGATTGAGGTCATATGGCATGCGCACTGTTTGTTCGGGAGGCCTACAATTTATATTCATCCAACATAGCCTACATTCATATATAACATAATTTGCATTCATGCAACATCATTTGCATTCAAATAATATAATTTACATTCATGCAACATAATTTGCATTTACATAACATAATTTACAATTATGATTTATGCAACATAATTTGCATTCATATAACATCACTTACATTTATGCAACATAATTTGTATTCATATAACATAATTTACATTCATACTGTATAACATAATTTACATTCATGCAACGTAATTTACATTCATAATTATAGCATAATTTACATTCATATAACACAATTTACATTCACATCATTTGTAACTAATTAAATGTTGTACATAGCACCGACAGAAGTAATCATAGAAGTGCATATGCCAAACAAAAGCTGAAAAGAGAGGAAGATTTGCCGTCGCACTGAAGGGTTAAATTTGTGATAGGGTTACGTACCTTCAGCAATTATTGGCATCCATTCGAGGGGATGGAGACTTCAACCAATTTCGGGGCAGTGAAATGCTGTAATGCTGAGAGATCAAAGATATAGACTACATTAGTTCTCGTTTTTATCGGATAATCACTTTATTTGCTTAAGATACCGTTTCTCTTAACTTCCTTCAAAAAATTCCACTAGCAGAGTACTGTAACTTTTTAACTTGGATAATGAAAATCACAATGTATCTTCTGCAACATTTTGTCTTTTAGGATAACCTCAAGTTTGTGGGTCATGATATCAATGTTACTGGCGTCTGGGAACACAACATTACTGGACATGGAGTCGTCGTTTCAGTCATCGATGATGGTAATGTCAAAAGAAGATTTTGCACCCCGCCATCCAAGAGATCAATGAAAACAATAAATAACCATAGCTTGTTGCTTGATAGCACTGATTCCAAATTATGTCATTGTGTCAAATTCTACGGACAAAAACGTCTTTTGCTCTCCAGGGCCCAAACTCTACCCTCAGTTGGAACTTGGAAGCTCCATTGCACTAGAAAATGAACAGGGTAATTAATATGGAAGGGCAGAGGCGTCTTTCTTGTCCGTAAAAATCGACACAATGATGTAATTTGGAATCATTGCTATAGACGTGGGTCGAGTAATTTTCACTTAAGCATCAGAAAGTTCCTTCACATTGATTGATTGATTGATTGATTGATTGATTGATTGATTGATTGATAGATTGATTGATTGATTGTAGTATATTTCAGACACATAAACAAATAATTACAATAATGTGTTTTACAATGGTTATGTTATACAGTTGTGTTATAGTGTGCATATATTTTAATTTGTTCCTTGATGTCACATAACAGGACCTACATCACATTACTTTATCCTATTGAATTAATACCATTTAAAAGTAACTGATGAACTTTTAACAACGGTAGGGCTGTGGCTTCCTCATTAACATTGAAATATTTATATGCATTCTTAGAGCATTGAGGTGTGTTTATGTCATTCATGCAATAAGAAAATGGTAGTGTTGCGAGGAGTCTAGGACAAAAATACGTAAAAATGTCACAACGGGGTTGACATGTCGTGAAATGACATGATGTGATAAGACATGACATAAAATGACATGACGTGAAATGATATGATTTGATGTAACATGACATAAAGTGACATGATGTGACATGGCATAATCTGTAATTAGTCGACAGGGCATGCATTGACTTGACGTGTCATGATACAAAATGACAAGATATGACGACATGACATAACCTAAAGTATAAAACACAATTGTCAATCTGTCATCAGTTTAGACATGGCTCGAAATGATAAAACAAATTTCATTAATTATACCAAAAAATGAAGCCAGACATCCTGACAAGGATGGTAGAACTGATATAATCCCATAATTCTTCAGTCGCTCCTTCAAATTGTATTAAATTATGTTCTTGCATGTAAGTCAGTCACAGACAAACACATCATCATCATCATCATTCAATATATTTAGTCTTGTATTCACTTGTGTACAAAAAAGCACAAGTTGCCTATGAAAGACGTTTTACTGAATGATGAGAAAATCAGCAATGCAACATGATGTTGTGGCGGTCTCATCAAGCATTTATGCCACAACTCAGACCGTCAATCAGCACCCTTCGTCAGTCACTGTAAATGTCTTGTATTTTGTAATGTCGTTCTCTTGCAATCGGTACTCTCGAGCCTTCGGACGGGCTGGCTACCCTTCGTCATATCTGCCACATTTATATATCTAACAACATTTACTTGCCTATTCATTGGATCTACATTCAACCTACACGCTCTACAATGTGATGAATTCTGCTCATGTTGTTTTCAGGAGTGGAATGGACTAATCCTGATATCTTAGACAACTATGTAAGTATCTTACAAGAATTCGGGTATTTGGTGTGTCTCTTATCTGATATCCTCTACCAAAATGCTAGAAAACCCCAGAATATTCAACACGAATTGGGAAAATTTAATCTATACTAAGCATGGTGCAGTCATAATATTTTCGTTTGCGCTCCTTTTTTGTATCAGTAGCGGCAGAAAGATGTCAAAGTTGAATGGGTCGCTAAGTAAACCCTTTTGTGCTCTCTTGCATAAATAATGAGTATCACATTCCACTATTCCAATGTAGGTTAGACGATAGAGATCAATTGCTACAATTATTATCTTCAGAGCTTCTAATTAGATGCTATATAAATAAGTGATATCATTTATTACATGGAATGTTCTATTTGAGGAAGTACTGTGTGAATGCTACTTGATTTTGATGCTTAGTATTGTCTTTGTAAATAGTATAAAGTGGGAGCTCTTATATGAAGGGCCTTGCCCCACTGAAATACCATGATGCCATCTGAGATTCAATGTTTTGCTGTTTTATTTATCAGTCACCTGAGGGTAGCTGGGACTTGAACTCTAACGATGATGATCCAATGCCGCGATTAGATGAATCTGGATTAAATCACCATGGAACAAGGTATGTTGAATAAAAATATCGCAAAATCGGCTATGAATAGATAGTTGAGTCTAGTGATTGATTGATTGATTGATTGATTGATTGATTGATTGATTGATTGATTGATTGATTGATTGATTGATTGATTGAAGTACAATTAGTCAAATAGGAATCTATTATTGTAAGGTATGTGTTACATTTATCCTTGAGATAAAAATATAGTTAGTACATTGCAGGGTATCATATATAGATTTCATGACAGTAATTACCCCTTTCTGTTGACTAGATGTGCAGGAGAAATTGCTGCTGTGGCCAATGAATACTGTGCCGTTGGTGTTGCATATGGAGCCAAAGTATCAGGTTTGTAAAGTCCCCGCCATTAGATAGCAAAACAAAGCGAGAAATTGACAATTTTCAATGAACCAAAATAATGGAAGCAAGGTGACCATTGCTAGTGCAAATCGTTGGGTTATTCACTCTACATGCACAGCTCAAAGCCACAAATGGACATACCGGTAATTAGATTTTAAAGATGTTGGTGATTAGTCAAAACTGAAAATTTTATCTGCTCCATGGAGAAAAGCTTTTGTAAGCTTATCGGATTCCAGAATAAATGATGATGTAATTATGATAAAAGCAAAACAAGACGCTTATAAATAGCTTTACCATGCCATCGTTTATCATGAACAAAACAAACACTGTAGCTCGTCAAATAGCTTCTACTAACCAGTAAATTTGAGTGCAAAAATAATTACTTGTGCCATTTTCTTTTATGACTTTGCATTTCTTGCAGGTGTAAGAATTTTAGATGGTCCAATGACAGACAGTTTAGAAGCAATGGCATTCAATACAAAATTNTGGCCGTAAATGACGTCTTCAGTTGCAGGTAAGCATGAATTGTGCTTGCCAATGTTGATTGTTTATGTCATTGCCATATTAAACGTCAAACCAGATTACTTGTCACTCTAAGAATTATTTGTTTGAGTCAATGAGTGTTGTTCACTGCAGAATCATGTCCTTGCATAACGTACATGTGTCGATCACGCATAGACAGGAGTCAGGGAAAGAATGAACATCTTCAAAAACTTCAAATAATCATCTTTCGTCGATAAATCGATGAACCTTAAGTAACATAAAATACAATCAATGATAACATTACTTGTAGAAATATATACAAGAAATAGATAATAGAATCCAACTTACTTACAATTTGTTGAGACTGATGATTGGAAAATGACACATCAAGAAATCAGACAAACTGACTATAATATTACAATGGTCATCCTACAATCAAGCAACTACCATTGCATGAATTAACTGACATTGCATAGTTAACAGTGTCAAAATGAGTGTTGACAGCTCTAGTAAGATCTATATTTTGACATTTTATTTCTTGTAGCTGGGGCCCAGATGATAATGGCAAAACTGTCGATGGTCCTCACCAGATGGCACAGGTGAGCCCCATTCAATCCCTGGTGTGCATAATGTAAATGAAAGTCGCTGGGGATTGGTCAAACAATGAATGGGGATTAAAAATTAAAATTACAAGTTCCTTTGAAAACCCTCCATTCTGCCAAACATAAGTGAATTCACTTCTGCCAAAGGTGAAGGCGCCAGGAAATTGCTTTGTTCGAAGCGCATTTGACCGTATTCGTATCTATGATGACCATTTTCAAGAATTATTCGTAGATAGCATCATTGTGTATTTTAGCTAAAAATCATGGATGGAAATATTTGCATTCCAACATGCATTAGTACTGGGCTTTGACTATTATAAATTGGCTTAAGCTGACAGTGTTGGTCAAGTTTGGCTGTCATTTTAATTGTAATCAGAACAGAAATTACAATGACAATAACTTTCAACCAACATCAAAACGTACAATAGTAAAGAAACGGCACATCCTTTATTTGCTTATCAAATATGCGGAAAAACCAATTACATAAAACATCTACAGACTTTTAATTTGGTACTGCATGGCAACTATAAATTAAATTATCATGCAAAACGCTTAAATGAGTAATCCATCCAAACACAATTTGCATATAAATGGCATGCTTTGCATCACAGTGAAACCTGCCTATAACGGTCACCTTTGGGACCTAAGAAAAGAAACCTTTATAGACAGGTGGCCTTTCCCCTCAGGTTGATTTCTATAAAAGTGTCATTTTGAGGCTATAAAGAATGGCCTTTATAAACAGGTGGCTGCTCTATAGAGGTGGCCGCTAATACAGGTTTGACTGTATTGGGCAAGGAGGTTTGTGATTGATTGACATAGCAGGAAACAATGGTCAGCAACAGG
>OFHS01004894.1:0-12888 GCA_900245855.1 Calvadosia cruxmelitensis
GGGAAATGTTTTTTGATGAGTTTTAAGAAGACTTTGCCGATGTTTGTGCTGACGCTTTTGTTGTAAGAGGGGTTGAACCAAATAATTTGCCTTCCCTCGCTCTAATTTGCATTTCTGTCTAACAGCTAATGGTGTCTACCAGTAAGAGGCAGCTAAAAGTCTGAAACTACTCTGTACAGACGAGAGATGAAATAATTGTACCACGAATGCAGGAAATCACTCCAAACAGGGCCTTTTAATGACACCAAAATCAAAAGAAATTATTAATTAACATAATTTGCAATCACTACGAAAATCGAAGAATATTTCGATGATGACGCAAGACGAAAACTATAAGAGTCCAGAAACCAATTCACTTTTCCCACAAAGCTTCAAAGAAGCACCAGAAACATGTTGTTGTTGTCTATTAACATATGACGCTTCGATGCCTTCGTAGCTTACAATCTCTCGTGCTTCTAATCCAAATGCACCCAAACTAGACACAAACTAGACTTTACAATTTGGGTGTAATTGCGATGTATGACTTGAGGTAGGTGTCGTGGAAGACAATTGTCACGGTCACGATCAAGAGAGTTTTCGAAAATGCTCCATTACTGAAAGTATCCCTTTACCACGCAGTCTTCTGAATCCTCTGTAGAGACCATTGCCCATTGGATTATCATCGTGTTATTACGTTATACTGTGAGTGTAAAATTACTATCTGACATCCAATTCATTGGTTTACAAGATATATTAGTCGGCTCTTCCAGGATACATTTCATTTTGACATTTTTCAAGAACTGCTAACTTTTATAGAGACATTTTTGAATATTCGCTCAAGATTCCGTGATTTTTTTTAATATATTTTAAGTACGCTTATCTTTTGGTCATTTTTGTTAAAGTCTGCGATTTTTTCGAGTGATTTGTCACTCTCATTCAATCTATTTTTCATTTGAGAGCATGGCAGACATAATTATAATTAAAAATTGTTGTTTTTGTTAATCTCATTTCTGAAGTATTTCAATGTTGGATGAACCTGGCCGTGAGCTGTTTGGTGATTCACAGTATATATATAAGGAACAAAAGCCAGCTTCATCCGATCCAACCTCGCGTGAGAAGCGATAACCATCGGCTTCTTGTTCAACTGGTCGGAAAACTGTCTTCAATGCTAACACTAATCAACAACCTGCGTTAGAATGATTGCTCTAGTTTTATCTAGATCTGATCACTCATGCAGATCAGTGTTAACATTCGACGGAAGTTGTCAGCGCCATCGCTAAGTTCATATCACGCATCAGAGAACTTGAAAAAATATCAATCAATTACGAGATTATAAAATCAAATATCGCCATACAGAGGGGTAATGCCATCAGCATTCTCGGTACCCTCACAGCTGGAGAAAACTTGCAAGAAATTTTTAAAATTGTAAATACCTCAGATTAAATTATTTTAGGTAATATTGTATATCTTAGCATTCGAATTTGTTATACAGAAACGTGACTGCGATTTTATTGTATTGTAGATTCATAACAATTATTGGAAATGTTATAGTAAGATCACGAGATTGGAAGCACGGCATCATCCGTAGGCATGAAGCAGACAAGGCTCATGTAATGATGTTAATATGCTGCTCAAAGCACTTTCTATAAACTGTGGCCGTAATGGACCAAGCGCAGTCCCAATGCATGACGGGATACACTTGTTTTTAGTCACGTGATTTTGAGCTGAAATCTACAATTTTGACAGCCAAGAACAATCCCTGAAATTGACCATCATTGGAAAGAGTATACGGCTGATTGCGTTTCAAACAAAGCAATTTTCTGACGTCTTCACCTCTGGCAGAGGTCAACTCACTTATATACCGACATGCAGTGGGACTGCATATGGCGGATTTGGAGCGGAAATGAAAATAATGATTTATTTTTCTTCAAGGGAGCAGCACTCTTTTCCCACGACGCAGCAGTGTCCATTCAATGATCAAGCTGCAATCAAAGATTGGCACATCATATTTTTAAATTATAGATTTGTATTTCCGTATAGTATTAATGTATGACCGTGTATGACCATACTTTATTTAAACGGATTGTTTGACATTCTCAAATACACATACATGTATGTCAGAAAATAGATTGTCCAGGACAATATCTGGAGCATAATCATACGAAAGCGCAAGCACGTCCCTTCCAATATAACAAAATACGAGCATTTCACAGTACATGGTCTGTTAACATTTTAGAAACCTGAAAATTGACTCAAAATAGAGGTGGTCTTTTTGACAGACAAGATGCGCCTTGTTGAATTATCAAGTAAGGTACAGTAGTCATTTGTGCCTCAAAAAATGCAGAAAACATACGCCAGAGAGGACAACAAATTCCCTGATTGATGACATCTTCCCCTGTCCCCATAGGAATCTTTTACAAATTGCCACAAAATCAACACGTCTCTGAGCTGCTTGCGATCTGCTTTCAATCGCGTGATAAATACTTAAAGATAAAATGATTGTCCGGTGTTATCAAATCATCGCATTTGACCACCAGCGTAAACACCGCATTGCATGGTCTTGATTCGACTTACCACATTTTTTGTTGTAATGCAAAAAAGAAGGAGTCTCTTAGACAACAGAAATCGCTTCACCGAAGTTGTGTACAAATTTATCCTACAATGGTGATAATTGTACCTATTGTCTTATACTACCTCAAGAGTGCAAGTATATCAAAAATCTAGGTTTTAGTCATTATTTCCGTCATCAAAAAGAGTACACGAGTTCGTTTAAAACACATCAAAACGTTCCAAAATATTGTCGACTGAAGGCAGACGGTAGCTCTATAAATCACAGTAAAACTTATTTCGGGAAACATGTAACCTATTACTGTTCACTTCAGCTCACCTTTTGAGAGAGTAAAGAGGTTTACCAATCCACACAGCCGTGGGAAGGAATTTTATTTTCAAACTGTGTTCGTACTGAACCTATAAAATAAAGCAATGTGTGATCCAAAGTATTGAAGACAGCAATCAACTCCTTACCATGCATTCGATTTCAGCTAATATTTGGAAATTTATAGCAGGCTGATCCATCTGCAGAATATAAGATCACACCACGTGTCATCTTTGAAAAACCTACTTTCCCAATACAGCTGCAGGATTATGTACCATTGACGAAGCGCAGTCCGAATGCATGCCAGATATTTTGTGTTCACCAAAATGGCATCCTGATCTGAAATCAACATTTATGACTGGCAAGAACAATCCTTGATTGGCTATCATCTTTATACATATATTTAACAAAGATCTGGAAATACGCTTCTATGTATGTATATTTCGGTTCAAATTGTGGCACCTGCCACTCATTAGCAAGTGCCGATATTGAAACCTCTTACGAAAACGATGTAGTTGCAACGATTTTGGAAGCACACCACCCTGCAGCGTCTCGATGAATTCAGGTAAAAGATAATTGATGGAAATTGATGTAAAATCTAAAAGGGGACCGCTTGTGAAAAGCTGTCTTGGAGCAAAGCTACGTTTTCTAACAGATTGATAAAGTTATCGTTGTGGAATGGCCACCTCGAGTTTGCTGTGTTTGCATTTGCAACCCGTTGCCAATCAATGAATTGAAATAATTGAAATCAGTCTCTTGGAAGCCGTAACTTAGCTGAGAAACAATGCGCAGCTCACGACGCTAACTGAAGTTACGTAGCAGCTCGAGCTGGTTAATAGATAAGAATACGGTTGAAAGAGCTTCAAGCAAAGCTATTTGCAAATGTCACCTAATGTGCAAGGGTTTTTTAATTTATCACTCCGGATCAGCTAGCATTCGACAGATCATTCTTATCGTACATCAGTGACTTTGTGTACACAAATATTTATACATAGCCAGATCTGCACGGTATCTTCAACGTTGCATAAAATACAACTTATTGCTATTTGATGCATACTGCAACCCTTGACATCACTATTTGTTAAAATACCTCCTTCCGCGTTGCGCTTTCAGCACGATGTTGGCATGCAAACAGTCTGAAGTTTGAAATTGTTATTTTTCTATTCACGCTCGAGTAGACTCACCGGTACTAGGTGAGATATGACACTGCCATTCATTGAAACTCGCCGATATAAAAGGAAGACATATATATTTTCTGAAAAGCAGATGTGACTTCCTTGGGTAGTGTATCACTTCTGAAGTCTTTGAAATTTGCTGGTAAGTTGTAGATTGCTTTAATGAGAAGTCAATTCAGTTTTAATATTTCAAGGGTTGCTATGAAAGGCATGTTTGTTTATAGATATACTGTATCTATCTTTCAGTTTTCAATGTTTGGCATCACTAGTTGATCCTTTTAATTTTTTATTACTAATCCGTGAGTCATCAGCGAGAGCTTCTATCTTTATGATGATGAGAAAGTATATTTAGACTCGCATTCAACTGCAGAGACGAGTTACCAACGGTAAGTTGCACAGAATGGCGAGCATTGAATGTCAAAAAATCTGGGTTAAAGGACGCTTATTTTGCCAATTTAATTTGACGATTTATATGTCTTACTTCTTTAATCACTTTCTACCGCCAATATGCATGACTCATCGTGTCATCTTTTTTAACAAATATATCAAGTAAATCTTGCTTTTTATTTTCCCATATGTTGACGTTATGCTATGAGGATCTGCATCTCACATTTTGATTTTTGTGATATTTCAATATGTCTTCTCTGCTTTCTGCTCCCTTTTGTCTACACTCTACAAGTGCAGCTTTATTTAAAGCGTACAATAGAACCGAACTTTTGTTTTCTTTTCAGGTATTGTTTGCTACCATGTCTGCAGTACAGGTGGTGGCATCTGTACTGTTTCTTGCAATGGCAGTAGCGGCAGCTAAGCATCATTGCCCAAAAGAAATATCAATGAGCACAAGGGTAAGTCAGTTTTTCATAACCATATCGAAATGTTCCTGATTAAACTTAATTGAATGTCGGTGTGGCGTAGCAGCTAGTACGTGTGGCTGCCAGCCAGGCTTACCGGATTCCACTCCCGGTCTATCCGACACATGTATATTCGCTGTCTTCTGTGGTGGTAATTGTGGAGGGCCCCAAGGGAGACAAGCTATCGGCATATTGTGCTACCCTTGTTAAATAAAGTGACATTTAAATTTACAGTTACTGTACATCCGTATCTTCTCGCAGCTATCATAATCCGTTAACATTTTCGGACGTGTTTACGCACTTTCATCACTCGTCTTACTGAAGGTGAAGTGGATGTCGAGAGGAATTATAATATTCAATATTTGAGAAGTATAAAATGGCTCCCCCTTGTATTATATACGTGGCTAAAACTGGTTAGGTATGTAATGAGACTTGAAAAATGCTAATAAAAGCAAGAGTCGCATGCGGGTAAATTTTTGATGCATTTTGAATGTCTCAAATTACCCGAAATGATTACTTCAGAGTTTTATATACCCAACAACGGATTTATACTACCTTTATAAAATGCCTTTAATTTCACGTTTTTGGTCATGGTAACCTGATGGATTTAATTTCTCCCTCAAGGACGCCAGCAACAAATTATGTAAAAGAAGGAGATGTTTTGAATTTTAAGTTTGGAATGAATACAAGGCTGCGACAAATAAACTTGCAACAGAATATGAAAGCTGAACTTTAGATGTGGTATACAAGTGGAAATCAACTTTAACGAGGCAATAGCCGTAGCCAAAAAAAGTATTCATTGATGCTCTAATCATACGCTCACTTGGATATGAAAATTTGCTATTATACAATTGGTAGACATTGGAGCTGTTTCGCGAAAAATACTATGTCGATTTACTCTAGTCTGACAATGCGCAGCAATTATAGCCAATCAGCAGCAACAAACGATTCCAAATATTAATTCTAGTTTTACAAAGTTTAATATAAGTTAGCGTTTTGTGAAAGGCAAAATGGCACGGAAAAATAAATTTGCTAAGTAATATCATATTTCGGAGAAGAACCTTTATTGCAACACAGCATGTGCAATGCAAAATCAATTATCCTCCGTGAGCTATACAATATGCATACAGGAATAGTCAACCGTCAGTACAGTGCAAATATAACTTCCCGCAAACGATATTCTCACCGTAATAGATATAGCCCCAGATTTCACTGTTTGATAACATCAGAAAACGGAGCAGCGTGTACTATTCCTACTATACACGGTAGTAGACCATTCTCACAAGCTACCTTTTAGGAAAAAGCAAGTGTATTAAAGGGAAATTGATGTCTCGGAAACGGAACGTGGAGAAAGCTGATACTGATACAGAAATCTTCAATCTGTGCTACTTTACCTAAAAAAGATACTTCTTGTTAAAATAATGGATCAGAAACCCAGTCTCTTCACTACATCAGGCAATCAACATGCCTCACAATACACTGGTCTGTCCCATAATGGTAGCTCATGAAAAATGCTATTAGAGAACTTTTCACGGTCGTGGCCCTGTATCAAAGTCACATATCCCCTCATAAAATGGAGAATGTAAATCATTTTCAAACTTACTATGAACTATAATCATGAATATACCTAATCATGTGAGACGAACTGAAATCGTGTAAATATATGAATAGAAAAGTAGAATTCTGGAATGTTACATAATCTAAACCCGTATGCTCGGAGAATAAATAGCAAAACCGGCAATCGTCTGCAATGAGCAAAACTAAAAGACAGTAATAATAAAATCCAGGTATTACCTCGTAGACAAGTACAATCTTGAGAAATTGCAACGATTATGTAAATAGATCTAATTGCAAACATCTATCTGCTTTTGTATATGTTTTATGGATATTTTAGACTGCCACGCAAGCTCAGCTTCGACTTGCCGCCGGAACCTTGGAATCGAGAGATCTTAATGACTTCCAAATGCATGCCCGCCTCCCAGATCAAAACAAAAAGGCCTACGACAAGATGAATGGATTAAAGAGCAACGAGGAAAGAAGAAATACTGCGTTGTGCCTCTTTTTCTCTGCGATCGCAGAATGCAAAAAGAAGAACTCCGATTGCAAATTGTGCGATTTAGTATTCATTGCTCACGCCATGGCAACTGCTGACGATAAATGCCATTTCCTATGCACGGAGCAGTTGGCTAGTCTGAAGGTTCATGAGCTACCAACCACGAAGACATTTGACACATTCATTAAATCTGGAATGGGAATAAAGGAAGATGGGCAAACGGAGGAGGAATTCAAAGCGTTAGTAAAGGAAGGAATGAAGCAAACTGGGATCAGCGTCACTGATAAAAGATTCGTCTCACTTGGAATCCTTCTTTTCATAATGGCTGCCAAATTTGTTGTCTTTGTTGCTTCTAATGTTGCCATTGGTTACATTACGGAAAATTCTGATGACAAATATGGTGTACAGACCTTGAACAATGAAGTACTTGGTCCTCTTTCTGAAGTGGCGTCGGCTGGAGGAAGCTGTTTCGTTGATACAGCCATTGTCAATGTGTATCTTGGTCGAATGCAGTTTGTCGGGAAGCAACTCAAAGATGTGAAAGTCGGTGACCTTGTTGAGTCAGTTGATGAATTGTCTGGAAAACGCATCTTTTCTCCCGTCTATTACATGGCCCACGACGAAGGTGGTCTTCAAGGAAATCTGATCAAGATATTCTTCAAAGAAAATGAAGGAAAAACAAAGAGTCTTGGTCTAAGTCGACGTCATTTGATCTATGCTTCAAAAGGAAATCTCACCAATGCACCTCTCACTCAGCCAATCAGAGCCGATACTGTCAACAAAGGTGATCACGTGTGGGTGATGGATTCTGGTCAGTTGGTTTCCAAGGAAGTGGTCGACATCATCCCATTCGTCGGTGGTGTTCGTCATCCTCTGACTGAGAACCATCACATCGTCGTCGATGGTGTTCATGCCTCTGTTCATGTCCTCAACGAGAATCTGTACCGTGGAATGACAGCACCACTTCGTTTCACCTACTGGCTCAATCCTGAATGGAACAAAGGAGGATTGGTTAATAAGTTGGTGCGATTCGTCGAATCAATCAAAGAACCAATGTTCAATGACAACCTTTCAAAGGTCATCGGTCACTTCTCCGTTGTCAAGGGGACCATGATGTGATTTCAATGTCTCTTATTATACTACCTGAAAATTAATTGCAATGTATCAACTAATTGATTGATTCTTGACGGAGAAGAAATAATAACATCAATTAGCACGAAAATGTGACCTTGTCACTATGTGATATCAATCTCTTTAATTGAAAATTCTCCGCACATGCCCAATCAATCGTATATATAAAACCCCTATATAGCACGCTTCAACTCAATCTATATGCGTTGTGCCTGGTTGCTTACCCCTCCTAGTTGCATGATCAATTGAATGCGGCAGCGGAAGGCTTCATTGCCAACAAGCATAATTGTATTCCAACAAAATCATTGCTAAAATAGACAGCATACATTTTATAGTGAGAATGTACAATCAAATTCTGCAATATTCTTATGCTTCTAAACTAATAAGATCATTTGAAATACTGATCATGAATTGAGTAACTTCAAACAGATTTTGGCGCAAGCGGAATGATCTGCATTTTCAGTCAATGTAAATTCCTGCAGTATAAATTCTATAAAACAGAAAGTCTAGGAAATTAATCAGCCAGCATGAATCCGAAAGTACATTGAGACTGTACTTGGTCAATTGAATGTACGGCAATCGGGCTGTTTATGAAGAACAATTTTGACTGGCAAAAGATCCTTCGGTGCTGGTTTGCTTGCTTTTCAAGTAGAATAAATGAATAATTCTAATGAGGAAACATAAATGTATTTGTTTAACAGAATGGTAAGAATGCCTAATACAATATAATTATTTCCCTATAATTGAGAACTACGTAAAAATACTTTATAAATATTTACAATAATACGTAGTTAATTCATTTAACATGCAATTTACCTAGTAATAATTTTAATTGGATGTATAAGTTAATCATACTTATTTTATAGCTGTTGACGCGATACGTATAATAAGTGCACAAAGCATTCAAGTTCCAACGTTGTCTCAAACGTTCTATCAAGGTAATAACTGCGGTGCCAGAGCTTACTGTGATTTGAATGAGCGTCAGCATTAGAGGTCTATTTTAGAGTACCACTACTTTATATATTTTATTTAATATTAGCTGCATAGTCCGCTAACGCAGCTGCGTATACAGTGTCGTTGCTTCGCATTTGGGCGCATGTTAATTAGTCTAATACAAATCGCAGGTCTCCGTTTTAGCCCAAATGCGAAGCAACGACGCTGGACGCAGCTGCGTTAGCAGCTCTGACCAGCTAGTTGCAAATATTTCTAGAGTAATTTTTCAGTTTTCAATGTTATGGAAAATAATTATATTTTATTACCAAGCGGGCAAACTTATACCATTCGGAGTTGAATCCGCGTCGTTCGTCGACCAAGCAATCGATTTCGAATCGATATCATGTCGAACGTCGACGCCAATCACCGTCGGCAACAATCCCATGCATCGGTAACATTCTTGACAAGACGCGACATTTTTGCCAGAACCACTTTTGTAAGTTATCTGTTTATATGAATATAATTGAGTTCTCCTTTAATCACAGTTCTCCGTTTTAGCCAATGAAGCAGTATCTCCTACCCGAACATAATTAAATCAACTTTAAGAACATTAGAAATCATAGCTGATTCGACCTGCTACGCAGCTTCAGCCAGCGTCTTATTCTGAGCATTGCTTCTCAGCTCAACTACGGTCCCCAAGAGACTTAAATCGATCCTTTCGAACCATTCGAGCGCAACTGTTTGCAAAGGCAAACAAGGCAAATTCAAGTTGGCCATTCCACAGCGATAATTTATTCAAATTAGCAAAAACAAACTTAGCTTTGCTGCAAGGCGACCTTTTCAGAAAACGGCTCCGTTAGATTCAAATGCAGGTTTTTGCACGCACCGGCAAGCAAACAAACATTCAGACCGACAGACGTTTGTGAACTAAATATATAGTTAGATGAACTATACAGTGACGTGATGTCTCATGTATAGGAGTGCAGAATATTACAAATTAAAATTTTATGCAGAATTTTGTTGTATGGCAACATTTCAAAAACAAATACAGGGTTTCCTCGCAGAACAGCGACTCTTATGCGCTAGTTCAAGAATTATTTTAATCCTGGTTTGCCGGTGGTTTCTGCGAGTTTCTTACCCAAAGTTGATAGAAAGATCGCTGCAACTTCTCCAAAGCTTCACATAGTCTCGATGCCGATTGGTCGAAATTCGTAGCTGTTCGATAGAAAGGAGTACTTTGAATTCTTTCTTCTCTCTGCCTCATCAGCTGCATTCCCTGCTTGCTTAGTTGAATGTTGCAGATTACTATTTGCCAACGTGTCCACACTTGTTACATCTTAGACTACGTATTTACCTCCAACCATGATATCTGTGTGAGACCGTCTGCTATTTTCCCGAAGATTCTGAAGAGACAAAGTGAATCTAAGAATTGATGGGATGTGAGCCGAAGCAAAGTCAAGGCAGAAATTTAGAGTTACCACAGAGAATTTAGCTACCATGCGAATAACTTTTGATGAATCGCTTCTTGTGTAAATGGCATGCGTACAGGTCGAAACTCGTTCGCAGCAATCGATTCAGGACTGCGCATAAACGCAACTTTAGAAGACACTCATAGAAGCTCTGAAAATATTTCAAATTTGAGTAAAACGAGAAAATTTATGTTTGAAACTTGTTTTCAAATTGGATTGGATGTTGTCTGATTGATAGACAGTATATTAACTTATAAGGATTCTGGAACCGTCTGTAATCCTTTCAGTGTTTGTTGCTTTAGAATGGTGCATCTTCCCTTTCAATACATTTCTGCTTCTCCAAACAGAAACAAGATATAATACATATTATATACAGTATTATATTATATGATATATACAATACAGCATGCTTTGTGAAAATTACACATTTGTCATCCTATCATATTTGAAGATCTTTTATTTGAAGATTTTCTACTACTAACAGTTCGAAATATCAACATTTCTTTTCAATTTCGTTTTGGCGCCACTATGACATATAGCGAATGAAGACCCCTTTTAGACTTTATCAGTTAATATAAACCGGATAAAGGGATGATTATTAATGTATAATGATTATAGAATAATAATTTCTTAACCAAAATTGATGCTTCTACGTTCTTTCTAGCTTTATGTCTTTAAAGGGCTTATATGGTATCTGAATAAATGATGATAATGATTCATTTAATCTCCTCACCGGTTTGAGTGCGTGGAAATGTATCGCCAATCAACACATCCAGTAGCATGAATTCAATTCGAAAATATATTCTTTTTCAGGCCAGCTGTATAGATTATCTTTAAGTGATCGTTTCGGATCAGCGAATATACGACGGATGTTATCCTGCTGTGAATCAATGCGGTTGTAAAAATGTTTCTACAGCGAAATTACATCAACTCAATATACACATCGAAAATATATTTTCTAGACAAGAATTGTTTTCTTGTTTCATGTATCAGTTTTCTTAAAATAAGACTTGATCGGTGGAAGAACAATAGCAATATTCATATTTGGCTTAGTAATTTATGGCTTAGAGCATGGAGAAATTGTTGTTTACTAGATTTTAAGAACAATATTCCTTGAAATGAGAAAATTTGTTCTTAAAATGGGAATACTATTTTTGCAGTGCAGTAGCTTTTGTTGCACATATACTGTAATTGGGTTGTTTAGATGTTATTAATTGTTGTATATATACAACAATTAATAGCATTAACGGTTGCACTGTTAATGTCGGTTGTTTTGAGACTGTTTTCAACAAGAATTTGTATGATAATTCGCTGATTTACATCTAAAGTATAGTAAATTATAGCTGCTTTGTTTTATGTGTTAGAAGAATGTCTCAGCCCAAAACATCTCGCAATAAATATAGTCTTCCAAATCTTTCCCTTTGCTTGAAGATTTTACAAATCCAGTGCCTATTATTTGAATCTCTTTACCTTCGAGAGGGTAAGGGGTTCTAACGAATCAACTCAATTACTGCTGCACATTCAATGATGTGTTCTGTGATTTAAAACGATGGAGACAATATTCGATACCAAACCTATCGGACATGCAAGCCACCTCATGTGAGATATGATTGATTGGATATACTACCTACATAAACTACCTGCCAGACAAATTCAAATCATCTGCGGGTGATTCAAAGACTTGCTTTGTCGGGTGTAAGATCGTCTAGACATGATCAGCCATGTTCAGCATCCATTTGACATACGTCTTTTCTGCAATAGATTAGAGAGCCTTCGCCACACGATTTTCTTTCAGTTGATTCACAGAACGTTGCGATATTTGTGATGCAGCACATTATACGTGTATAGGTGCTTAAGGCATTATAAATCCAGAACTTGCTTTTCTACCGCTTTCTACTTTGAGTTTTCATCATAATGTCGATGTGAACATTTAATTCATAGTTCTATTTTTCAAGTTTGATATAATTATTCTTTCTATTCACGCTTGAATAGATTCACCAGCAGCAGGTGTGATATGACGTTGCCATTCATTGAATTGTTGCAATATAAAAAGAAAGCGAATATATATTTTTTATAAAACAAGTGTGACAGTCACTTGTACCCTGGAGTTGACGAGAAATTTCATTGAACTGGTAAGTTTTAATTATCCTTCTTCCTATTCTTATGTTATTTCATCATGAAAATAAAGTAGAAGTGAAACAGACGCAACATATACTATTATGGAGGTTTCACACGATGCAATATATTGCATGCAATGTTGATCTTACATCATCATTAAGCTTCANATGATGCAGCTGCATGTAATTAATTAACATCAGTTAGCTACTGTGCTAGCACCTTGGATGGTTTCCATTGAGAGTAGGACTAATAAGTAGAGCCAATTAGCTATTAAAGATTGCATTGCATGCAACAAATTGCACCG
>OFHS01004895.1:0-12887 GCA_900245855.1 Calvadosia cruxmelitensis
ATCATGTGCCTCATTTGCAGAGACCTTCGAGATGACAATATCCAAGCCATACACAATGACGCCTTTGAAGGACTGATAATAACTAACAAATTGTGAGTTAAAATCTTTCCTGTCAAAGGATTTCAATCTATCAAATTTCCCACATCTTACCACTTTAATTGCAGTTAAGATATCAGCTCTTTGTGTTGTATTCCGTTGTCATTCCTCTTATGTTGTCAGTGTTGAAGCATGTCAAGAAAAGCACTTGACAACAATAAAAATAAGAGTACCAATTTCTACGTTATTCTCTATTGCATACACCACATGGTTGTTTGGACTTCTCCTGTGGTGATCTCATTAAGCATTTACGCTGGCACTCAGACCACCAATCAGTGTTCTTCGTCAGTTACTATAACTGTATTTTACTTCGTAACATTATCCTCTTGCAATCTGTACTGTTGTGCCTTCAGATGGGCTGGCTGCCCTCTGTTGCATCTGCTACAATCTTGATTCACTGGAACTCTGTCGAATTAAATTTGACTTGTTTATGTTATATAAAATTTGAACAATCTTTGTGGATGTCCCCAAGACGAACTTTCCACTTTTGGCAAATTAAAGTATCATTTAAGAGGATATTCCCTTCAACTACAATCTAGATTTCTGTACAATAACAATTATTCAATGTATTCATTTTGTAACCGTGTCATTATGCTTTTGAACAGTTTGTCTGAAAACTGGGAAGCAGCCAATTCAATCTATAGTTTTAAAAGTCAGTTATAAAAGTAGATCTTAGCACTCACTGTAAATTATCTTAGGCTGTACGTAAGTGTAAGATATCGTACCTGTATTTGCCTGTCATTAATTTTTAATGATGACAAATGTATCAAAATCAAAAACAGTTATATATTCAACTACATCATAAACTCGCATGTTCTTCGATCCACACCTACAATGCCTCAATGTATCCATCTTATGCTCCCATCACTGAATTCAGTGCATAGATCGCCCCACAATGATCAGAGACTAAAGCTTTTCATGCAGCCAAAACAAGAATCCTTTACAAATAGTTATGTTAATAACCAGAGCCTGTCGGTCTGTATGTATGTTTATTTACTGTTCCGACCAGTACCTGTTACTCATTAGCAAGTGTGTGCTTTTGTAGCACTGGTAACAACAAGGTTCTGGTTGTGCATGGGTTTCAAAACACACCTCACCGGGCTAGCACTCAAACCAGGTCAAAGTTGATTTATGTAAATTGGCACAGAATCTTATGGAAATGATTTTTGAAAGACTGGCTTGTCTTTGTGTCTGTCTTAAGCAACCACCTGTCATAAGCAACCACATGACTTGAGTGACCACCTGTCTTAAGAGACCACCTGTCTTAAGTGACCACCTGTCCTGAGAGACCACCTGTCTTAAGAGACAAGCTGCCTTGAGAGACCACCTGTCTTAAGTGTCCATCTGTCATAAGCAACCACATGAATTGAGTGACCACCTGTCTTAAGCAGACCCTTTTTATTAGTCACATGGGAAGTTGCTTGAGATAGGTTTCATGGTAATGTTCAGCAGCTTGTATATTAAATCCAGCGATTGCATTCGAGACTGTTCTATTCCTAGGTCTCTTCAAAATAATTTGCTAACAAGTGTACCACAGGAAGCACTAGCCATGCAGTCTTCACTCAATACATTGTAAGTATGATTTGGTTAGATTCCGCAAAGCTCTGTTGATTGTAGTTATCAGTGCCTCGTTTCATGTTCCTGGTTAATCTCATTTCTCTGTTAGATTTATCCTTGTAGCTGCAATAATTGTTGAGCTTCTGATTCTCACACAGAGATGACTGTTCACTCGAACCATGTATTATAAGAATGTTAATGCATATTCTGGATTGCGCTATAAAGACTCAGCATAAGTAAGGCTCTGATCTATTCCCATTGCTTAATGACCTAAATTGGATTGGCACCCTGCCAAGAGAAGAAGCAAGTTTGATTGTGTTCACAGTGTGAAGGTCTCAAGCATTTACGTCAACATTCAGACCGCCGATAAGCGCCCTCCGTCAGTCGCTATAAATGTCTTGTATTTTGTAATGTCATTCTCTTGCTATCTGTACCCTCGAACATTCAAATGGGCTGGCTACCCTCCATAAAATCTGCCGCAATTACATGTCTCAACTTAATCATACACTCGACCTCATACCTTACAACGGTATGTCATTAATTAGTAACTGCCACAGAAACCACTTAGCTCAATCATGCAAGTAGCCAAGACAATGAAACAAAAAGTCTTTGCTTAAAATCATGTAAACCAAAATGGCTGCAATCCATGTGACACTTAATTGCAAATAACTGCAAAATAATTTGCAGAACAAATGCTACTTACAGATTATTCGTTAACAACGCTTCAAAACACAAATTATCACCATTCAAGCTGATATCGTCGGACGAAATCATACTTAAAAATACCCACAAATCATGCAACCAATATTCTGAGGTTGCAGTTGCTATGGCAGCATGGCACCAAATGCATCTAATAAATGATTAACTAAGTATGTTTAGCTTGTCTCTTTGCAACAGTTTTCTCGCATTTTTTTCCATTCAGGGAACTTCAAGATAATCAAATATCATCTATTTCTTCTCTGGCATTTGCAAATTTGACGTCTCTACGAAATTTGTAAGCAAAGATGTGTGTTGCTTATATACATTAATTAGACTTCATTTAATTTACCTTGCTTCTTGTCCCAACTCATTTAATATCCCTCACTTTAGTTACAAAAGCAACAGGTAATTAGCCCTGCTCTTTTGTAGCAATTTCTCTTGCCGTTACTCTTGTTCCAACTGTAATGCCCTGACTGGCTAGCTCATTTTTTGTCTGGAGCACCAACTGAGCCATTTTGTCGCGGTGGAGAACTTATAAATCAGTATGAAAATAGAGTATGGTAACACCTTGGGGCTCATTTCCCGAACGTGTCAAATGATGATGATGGCTAGCTCATAATCTAGCGTATATGTGACATGATTGTCTGTGCTTTAACTGTGTGCTTTAGTGAAATATTTATATTAGTTCATAAATCTACAGTTCTTAGAGCATGATTGTGTCTATTCTACCGCCATTACATCAACTAGCTATGTTTGTGATACATCTGTTTATTGTTTTGACTTGTTATCATGAGACACAATGTGAATTTTCAAACTGTTTTACAATATATAATGGTCAATTTATTACACCCTTAAATATCTTATTGTGCAAGCATTTGTTTTTCCGCATATTTTTACTGTAGTGCAAAAATGACTCCCGATTATTTTCAAATGCTTTCATTGAAGGTGGATTATGAACAACAAGATAGCCAAGCTATCCGCCGATGTATTCAAATTCAACAGAAATCTTGAAGTACTGTAAGTTATTCAATTTATTGTAAGCTTTGACGATATCATTGGACTTCAATAGCGATGTTTCACTTAATAAAAATGTGCTAATTCCATGTGAAAATCATGTGACAGTCGTGTAGAAATTATGTAAAAATCACTTTAAACTGTTGTGAAATTCATGTGAAAATCACGTTAAAATCATGTTAAATAATGTGAGAGTTGTGTGAAATTTATGTGAAAATCACTTTAAAATGTTGTGAAACTCATGTGAAAATCACATTAAAATTGTTTGAAAATCATGTAAACTTTATGTGAGAATCGTGTGAAAATCATGTGAAAACTACTTTAAAATGTTGTGAAAATCACGTTTAAACTGTGTGATATTTAAGTGAGAATCATGTGAAAATCATGTGAAATTCACTTTAACATTGTTTGAAAATCATGTGAAATTCATGTGAAAATCATGTGAAAATCATGTGAAAATTATGTGAAATGGGAAGCACCTTTCAGGGCAATGTAAAATAATTATAGCATCATGTGAGAAACCACTTCTATTTGTAAAACAACTAAAGCATGTGTAAAGTGTTCCCTTTGCAATGTTTTCACATGGATTTCACATGGTTCCAGTTACAGATACTTAAATCTGTTATTTTATGTATGGCTGCAGCATGCATCAGATTTCGAGTTTTTCTTCAAACCTATCCTACTAGTCTTACTAGCTGGTTTTGCAGTCATTGCAGCATGGTGCTTTAATTGAGATTTACACATTCTGCAGATGCTAGATGATTTGGTTATCTCTGTAATTGGCTATATGCAATTTCATTGCATTGTGTGATTATTGACTTCTTGACGTCAGAGCATGGTTTGTTTTGAAGTGCGTTCAACTGTACTTTTTTCTACGAGGGTCGATTTCAATGATTCTTGGTGCCTCTCAAAATTGAGGGTTTGTTAATGCTTGAATCCTTAAATTCATTGATACTGAATTTTACTAATTTTATAATTTTTATCAGATATATGAAAGGTGTTTCTCTTCCATTAGATATCTCCAGAACAACAGAATCAATCACTTTCCAGCCTTTGATCTCCCCTTACTTCGAACACTGTAAGCAGAGCATTATTCAATTCCATTCTGTGAACCTTGTCATTTTCCTTGACAATTTAATTAACTTTGACAATATTTCGTTATCTGCTTGTGCCATTTTCAAGTAGAGTAGGTGCGATTTAGCGGCTAGTATACTTGGTTGCCAGTCACCAGGTGTCCTGCTTTTATTCCCCTCCGAGCCAGCACATAGATTCATTGTCGCCTGTGGTTTTAATTGTTGAGGGTCCATAGGAAAACAAGTAATTAACTAAAGCCGCATTTATGCATGCCAGACAGATGGGCAGTTTTCTTGATGTACGTCTGATTTCCTCAACCTTTCAACTGTCAGGGCGACTCGGCCATGCATAAACGGCCCTTTATGCTTCAAATTCTGGCGTTGATCGGTTTGACCTATCCTTCAAGTTGACCCCTTTGATGACAAGTGACGATGGTTGAGGAGACGAGCATGCATAAACATTTAGCTGGAGCAAAAATTCATGTAATGTTTCTTCCAAGTCTTGTATTTGTTTTTTTTAGTCTTGCTCATATTCTTGGTTAACTCTTGTCCTGCTGATAAAACTAGTTAAATAAAGACTTAAAGTCGCTTTATCGATTGCTGATTGGTTGATCTCTAAGGACTAACTATCTGATTGGTTACATGTTGCTACTTTTAACTTGTTTCCAAAATGTGTATATACGTCAATAGCAGGACAAGGCTTAATTTTGTTAACATTCTCTACTGGCAAGAGAATGACTCAAGTGAGTCATTATCATTATCATCACCCCACATTCAAATAATATCATAGGCGGTACTCCAAAAGATCTCTAAAATATAACTCATCCTATAGCGTTATAGCTACTACATAATATGAACTTAAAACCTGTCTGTTGCGCTTTATAGCAGGCGCTTCTTTCAGTCTCCAGTTTTCTTCAATGCTTGAAATGTATAAAGTTTGTGTTTTGTAATTCGGGGTTCTGCTCTCAAGTAGGTGCCAAAACGTATCCAAAAATATATTTCTTAATTGTCCACTTGTTTATTAATAGGGATATCACCTCTAATTCAATTGAGACAATTGACCATGAAGCATTTGACAAGCTGCCAAAGATCTCGTCAATGTAAGTTGAATTTCCATTGTCTCCTTCCTTGTATAAATGTAGCTAAATAACTTTTTGGCAAGTGTCATGCAGTCGTATTTGCTACAAGTCCCCTGTACTGTATTTGTAACAGGGAGCCCACATAACCATGCCAACAACCTTACTGCATGTCATTCAAAACTCATGCAAGGAATTCGCTCAATATGCAATCGACCTATCAACTGTAATATATACTAGTTTTAATACTTCTACTGCTTATCGGTGTGACAGTGTTTGGAAGTGGGTTGGCGGTGACATGACTGAGGTTCCAATGCTAGCAGCGCACAACGCATGTCACATACCTCCCACTGGCCAACAGCTGATGATAGTAGCGAACTAGAAATGTTCGCTTTTCAAGTAAACTAGTTTCTTCGCTACTTTCTAGTTATATGCTTAGTAAATTTTCCAATTTGTTTCTTGTTTTATTAATCTAGTTTTGAGCTGCTAGTTCTAGTTTACTAGATTCTAAAAACTGTCAAAACTAATAGCTAGTGGAAAATTGCTGGAAAGAAAACCAAGAAAGCAAGGAAAGACAAACACATTTTCTGGCTAGTGGCATGCAAACGCTGTAAATGACATCACATGCAAGTTGATTGGACCAAATTGTTCAGTGTACTTACCACCTAACATATTGTGCAAATGCTCATCCTTGTTATTGAATGTTGGTACAATAAATTTGAAATCCAGATATTAGTATAATCATGTTGATCCTTTGCTGGCTGTGTTTCTTTAGATTTCTAGCAAATTATTTTTAGTAAACCAGTTTTTAAACTATAGTTCTAGCTCTAGAGAACTAGTTTTGGTGGCATCTAGCTTTGGTTTTAACGAACTACAAAATAAACCTAGTCAACCCACCCTTGTCTGCCAAGCACCAAAGCCATGCTCATCTTGGGCCGATGAGTTTAGTTTATTGAAGTAATTTGACAAATTGAATATTTTAACACATTTCAGATGGATGAACCACAACTCTCTCTCCTGTGACTGTAACGTGTATAACTCCATGATGAAAGTTCTTGGTGCAATTTCAAATGCTCAGTGCAGCACGCCAAATGATCTTGCAGGATTTGAGATATCAATTCAAAAGAAGGGAGATTTGATCAAAAACAGGAATCTGTTTGTGTGTGGTAAGTATAGCTCTGTCGACACAAGAAAGATCAGTAGGACGTTTATCAATGAGGAAACCTCTAAGATGTCCACATGCTTCAAACCCATCATTCGAAATTTATGCAAGGAAGTAATGTACATTGATCTTGGCTCCACTTTATGTAGCTATATGACCCACCCTACCTCTTGTTATCATAACTTGTTTATAACGTCTTGTTTTTCTGTGCTATTACCTAGATCGTAATTTGCTTACACAAAACTATCTTTGTTTCTTCAGGTCCAATATCATTACAAGCTCTCTCCCCTTCACCAGCTGTCATAGTTCTAAATTGGACAATTCCAATCTATCTCCATGGAATTACAACTGCCACTACACCAGAGGATTACCATGGAAACACAACCCAGAGAGAATTTCAAGTCAATTGCAGAAATATGGATCATAAATCTATTTCTAGTGAGCTGAGCCAGAGAAAATGCCTCTTCTTTCATTTACTGCATTGCCGTGATATTTAGTAAAGAGCAAATTGTGTTTCTTTCTGTTTTTAGTGTCTGTCATCACAACGTTTTCGTCATTGAATGAATCATTTGGCGTCCAACATGGTGTTAGCTACGAATGCTTCATTATCACGACTGTTGGAACAAATATAACAACTAACATGTCATCTCAATTTATTTACCATGTGAGCGGAAAATCACAAAGTGTATTCATCACCACGATGGACAAGCAGCGTAAGTTTCAGTGCTGTCTGATTTGAATTTTACCCAGGCTTTCGAACCAATGAACAATGAAATAAATTACTCACTATTCTTTTTGTAATTCGATGGTTCAGTGCGAAGGAGACAGAGACGACAACATTGCGAGTGGCTCCTCGCCAAGAACTTTGAGCACATTGATTTTCCTTCCACAAATCAGACATTATATATTTACAACGCATGACTATGCAAACTACCGCTGACACACGTTGACACCAGAACAATCCAACACGCAACGCATATGACAAAGTGACGCCACAATAAGTGGAACAATAAATGCATTAGCAAGAACAATAATAGAACCATGCATTCATTAATTTTCTGATCAATAATACATTTATACATATTTTACATTAGCTAATTGAGAAGCTTCTTGAACTGGCATGAAGGGCATTCTGGTCTTCAGCACCAGTGAAATTGAATGCACTAGGCTCGGCCACTTCCAACTCCACACTGCCAACCAGACCCTGATCAGTGGTCTCCCTGAGGGTAGCCGATGCCCCCCGGGGAGACCAAGACTGCGATGGTTGGATGGCCTGCGACGTCACACTGGGTCCACGGCCGAGGACATCATCGACGCCGCAACCAACCGACAACCCATGCCTAGCACAACGCATCGTAGTCAGATGGTGCTACGTAATGGTAGAAGACGTGACCGCTGAGAAGCGCCGTTCATGGCGTAAGGCGTCAACATGATTTGATAGGATGGTTTAAACAAGTTTATTGCAACCTTTTAAAGTATTCTAATGTTGTGGTTCTAGTCTGTACTAGAATATTTTGCCGAAATGGCCCCAGAGACTGACAGATGGTACTGTTTTGCGTAAATCTAGTGATTAGGATGTGCCATTGCCAATCAGGCATCCTTGGTTCAGTCCAGTTGATAAATGTATAACTGTTGTATCCTAAGTTGTTAGTGGGTCCGAAGGGAGACAAGCAATCTGTTTGCTAAGCCACGTTAATATAATGTGCTAGATTGTGAGAGGCCTTCTTCCACGTATAACTCAAATACCGTTTATAGTAAGTCATGAGTTCTCATAAAATCGATAAAAAGATCAAAAATATAAATACTTTTCAAATGGATGAATCATATAGCTCACATTTTGTATTTTGGTCCATTTCTGTAAGGCCCATCATTGTGTAAGGTTAGAAATGTAAAGATGGAAGAAAAGAGAATTAAAGTCGCATATTTAGTTAGTTAATATAGCCAAAATTAAATAGCCTTAAAGTGGTTTCGTAACCACTAACCACTGTAAAACACATTTGACAATTTTAACAACACTTGACATCGCTTGTTGATAACTATACAATGGGTTTTTAATTGTTTTGCTAATTTCATTTTGTTTTCTACTTTCATACACAGCAAATGTCACGCAATGTATCTATGGATATCCGTATGAGTGTGAATCTCTTGTCGATGCTTCCCCATTGTGCGTGTCTGGTTGTGATATAACTGCGTCAAATGCCTTGCATCCTGGATCCTGCAATGCATTAGGATGTTGCCAGAAATGCTACAAAAGATGCTTGCCATGCTGTGAGCGATTTATGACTATATTGTAAAAATGTGTTGTATTCGTCTTCATAAAATGTCAGTTTAGTTTCTTGTAATCTGATTGGCTGAACGGCATAGTTTGAAATCCAGACCAAATACAATCAAACCTGTCTATAATGGTCACCTTTTTACCTGAGAAAAATGACATTTATAGACAGGTGGCCTTTCTATCCAGGTTTAATTCTGTAGAAAATGTCATTTTAGGGTTATGAAGAGTGGCCTTTATACACAGGTGGCTGCTCTATAGAGGTGGCCGTTAGTACATGTTTAGCTGTACCTGTTGCTGTAATTATTTCATGGACTGATGAACACATTCAATTTCTTGAAAACAAAATACTTGGTTTTCTCTGATTGGGTAATATCAATGATACTTTGATAACAAAATCTGAATATTTTTTAGAAACTTGTTCTTAAATCAGAAAAATGATTAAATACTAATTTACTGTAATTGGAGACAGAGAGCACACAAGTTCTCGCTACTCAGAGTTTCACAATGTTGCTATCATCAAATGATTTTGCATCTGCCTTGCTGCATTGAGCACTGTTCTACAAATGTGTGGATCAAACCATTATTGACTTACTTATTTACTTTAATAATCATTTACAGTGTAACTCGGTTAATATCACACCTTCGGGAAAATTGTAAAATGTGATATTATCCGAGTGGTGACAATAACCGTGTCTCATACTCAGACCTCTAATTTTTTTCAGGAACGGCTTAAAACAATAACAAAAAGATGTCCATCGAAAAACAAGCTCAGTATCAACATCAAATTATGTAAATATTTAAGCAACGCAATACTCCTTTTCTTGGATTTCTCATGCTTAAGAAGGAGAACACAATGAAAAGCGTTTCTCAATTTTTCCTTTCGCAACAATTGTAGCACCTATAAATTCAAGCAGGGCAACAAATCACAGAATTTGTGACAGTAAGCAAGTGTAAACTTAAAAATACTTTGAAAATCCATGATAATAATCGAGGTGTGACAATATCCGAGTTGATATTAGCCACGTAGAATAAGAGAAAAGTTTATTGACTTGACAGTGGAATGTTATGTTCCGTGACAATAACCGAGAAGCGATAATATCCAAGGTGATATTAACCAAGATTTACGGTATTTAGTCAGACTAATATCTTGATGTATCATTTTATAAAAGGGTTACCACATTACCAGACATGTTTGGATTTCCTGATCCAAACGCTTGGGAAGTATTACAGAGACACACAATAAACTAAAAAAACAACACTTACAGGGTTTGCATTTTCTTGTGTCTCACTAGCTACACCCCACGGATCATTCAATGCAAAATGCCTTGCTGTGTGATAGCCCTTTATTATATGTCACAGTATCGTTCCTATCCTAGATTTCACTGATATTCAACTGAGCAAGATTAGTGATGCATTCACAATTACCGATCAGCTATATTTCACAGAATCCTAAATATATAAAACAGAAATGCTATTGTCACAAAATAAATACTATATTACATATAAAGTAACTGAAAGAGGGGAATATTTTAAATCACTCAAACTTTCTTTCACACATTTTCAAATCCATTTGCAAGCTGTTCTGCTAAAATATCTGGGCTGGATCGCAGTGAAAATTCGACAGATAATCCTTCTTATCACTGTGAATCTATATTCCTTCCTCGTACAAATTTTTCCAGTATGAGGCTGTGTGGAGTTAAGTGTTTCATTTTAACCTCAGACTTCATGCTCAGTGATTGTGGAATTTGATTTTGCGTTAAATTGCTGCTAGGACAGTTGAGGAATTGATTTGTGCTCAGTAGTTCCAAATAATTTTTATCCAAATTTCATATTCTAGCAATTGGAAATGCAACAACAAGCGTTCATCTTCAAGTAACCTACTACGACTTTCAGTGAGTGGCCATCTATGTGCATGCATGAATTTATTGTGCAAAAATCTATTAATTCCATAAAATGATGTTGTGTCTTCTCATGCAGCAGGAATTCAAAATATAACTGGACCGGTTTCGATCACGATGATGATTCCGATATGTATCTACTTCTCAATGCAGATTATTTGAATTGTTATAATATCTGCCTGGGGGTTCTTGAAGCCGGGTAGTTGTATTGTTGTGCAGGGGTTGCATCCCAATAACTGGAGTCACGTCACTAAACTCTCCAAACGATGATATATGAACACGGGAGGGGGGTCAGATTTTCTTTAAATTGTATGACATCTAATTGGTTATCGCAGTTTGTTAACTAGATTGACACATTATTGATTGAATTGATTGATTGGCAAATTGTGTCAATAAATTTAACTTAAAACTCAGGACCCAAGCTATATATCCATTGCCCGTGTTTTTCTTCAATGTTTGAAGTCTCTCAATTCAAGAACTAGTGTTTGCCATGCCAAGTGATAGGAGAATTGATGACTCATCAAGTTCTTGCTTGCTAAAGGAGTAGACAGCTGTGTATAATAGCAGCCAGGAAGAATTCTGGTTAACAAAAGTATTTCAGTCACTAGAAACCCTAGTAGAGGACCGTCCGGCTAATCTACAGCAAAGATATTAGCGAGTGCTTCATTTTCTCTGGTTTGGATAAATATGTAATCTAATTTACTCTAAAAAGTAAACAAACAATGCAGTAACAACACTTAACGGTGTAGATAATTTGATTGGATAGCAACGATTCTCACACCAGAACTAATTAAATAATAGAAAATCACGATAATTATATCAGAATCAACCACAAACCAACATACACAATAATTGAACACTGAATCAAACCGGAAGTAAGCCAGACAGGACTACACCACGGTTACAGTGCAGTATGTTAATGATAAACAAACACATATCACAATGATGCAATGTAGCGAATTACACATGCTTCAATTCCTAGACATACTGTTCTTCTTACAGAGCTGCGGACGAAGATTTTACAAGCACAAATTTTAAGAAATTGGACACATTACCAAGCTATCAATCAAGTCCCTTTGGCAATTTTTTGATGGCGTCAGATGGTGCTCTATCAAATGGTGGAATATCTGGCTGGTTCCGGCCAATTCCAGAGAGAAACAAAGAAATAAAATCAGGTATTAAACTGTCTGGCGATAACAAGATGATACGATTTTATAATCACAACTACTGGCCACTTCATGGAAAAGGATTCGGAACGGAAGGTCAGAAAGACTGTCGCACAAGTGCACTTCAAAATCAGGGGTATGTTCCAAACTAAAATGTGAGTTTTTATTTTATTGAGACCTTGAGTTATATTATTTCAAATCTGTTAACAATTATACTAGTTACAAGTACAAGTACTCTCTGGAAAATGTAACTAGTTCCAATTCCAATTACCTTTCTACAAATGTAACTAGTTACAAGTAAAAGCTACTGCTTCTCAATAAGGAACTTCTGAGTAAATGTTCCGAGCTCCAGCGTTTATTGTTCAACATGAAAGCTAAATTATGGCAGAAAATGTTAGTAACAAAAAGCAAAGGAATGTACGGTGCAACATTTCATTATTCAGCAGGACTGTGGACTATCCGCTAATAATATCAAAAAATTGAAAGAAAGTCGCATTCAAGGACCTTAAGATGGCTTGCAAATCTGCCAAAGTCATATGAAAACCCTGTGAATTATTCTAGCAGGTTCTTCTGTATTAGTGAAACCCTGTGAAGTTCCACCTTTTCACTACTTTTAGAAATGAAAAATCTTTTCATTTAAATTTCACAGGATTCTAAATCATGGTATTATGTGTCTCTGGTTCATCAGCCATAATACACACTGTGAATCTAAAAAAATTTGAAAACCATGTGAACTAAAAGCACCTTCTAAAAACCATGTGAAATAATAATTGCCATGCGATAAACCATGTGGAAAAGCATTGTTCAGGAGACATTTTATTATTAATTACAATCGCATTGTAAATAGTTAAATTAACTCATTTTAAGATTT
>OFHS01004896.1:1061-12885 GCA_900245855.1 Calvadosia cruxmelitensis
TTACCATAGCAACCTGGAGTCTATGCGAAGGGGGATTGAGAAAATTTTTTGTGTTCTTCTTTTCGTGTTAAGAAATCCCTTTCGGGTACTGCTTTGCGGGCAGAGACAATGGCAGAACGAACGGATTGGCTGCGAATTAAGACCGCATCTAATTGGCTACTTTCCGCATCTAATCGGATAGTTTCAGCATCTAATAATATGAGTTCAGCATCCATGAGTTTCAGCATCTAAAAAGTCTAGAAACCGCATGCAATTTGCTATTTCCGCATCTAATAGATAATACCACGTCAAAAGTATGATTTTATCAACTAAACATCATTTTTAAGTTAATTGCAAGGTCTCTGGACCACATCTAAATAGAAAGGGATTTTATCATTAATTTAATGTTGAGCTATGATCAGTATGCTGCGCATTTGCAGGTGTAGACTATTTGTTCAGTTCACACTGTCTTGCGTGAAACAGGGTTGGTAACTAGGCAAAGCTGCTTATAGAATGGACACACAAAATTACACAATATAGACGCTTGTTGTTTGATTTGACGCATATGATAAGCACTTTGTTCAGAATAACACACAATAAACATACATTGGAATAGACGGACTACCTTTTTAACATATCTACTGCCGCACTTATGCAGCCCTTTCTCTTGCTGGTCGACCTCGTTTTCTCTTCTGGTTGAGTGGTACCGTCTTGGCCTCCGGTGGAGCTAAGCAGCCAGGGCAGCGAAGACAAATCGCCACTCCTAAGCTGTGCTTACATACATACTCTTTCTGCCATTTCGGGCAATTGCACTGCGCCTGCTGCCATTGAGTTGGCTTCAGTGAAATTTTCCGCACAGAGAAGTGAGCCTTTTGAAGTTCATCAAAGGTAGCCCAGTTTTGATTGTTCAAAGAGAACTCATACACCTCAACTTGCTCTATCGTGAGCGCCGTCACCTGACTGCTGGCTGCAACATAGCAATCAATGACATCGCCATAAATTCGTCCATTTGTCGGATCAATGGCCTACTCTTCACCCATTGATAGGCTTCTGTCCAGGCTTTCAGTGGTTGTGATGGCACAGTAGCGAATCGCTTGTGGTTTATCCTTGTGCAATCTCTTTCTTTGGACCATTTCCCAACAATGGTTTGGCATACACCAAGAAATTGGCTTACGGGCAATCGCTCTCTCAGAGTACCTTCCCGTTTTATCACCCCCATTGGTTGCTTCGACAGCGAAAGGACTAAATGCAAGCAAAAGGGAAAACAAAACATTTACTGTACTCTTTTGTGTACAGTGATAGGATACGGTATGGGTAAAAGTGCGGACTAGCCGGCTGTCTTTATTTCTTTAAATTGATTTGGTAATTAGTTTCTAAATAACACTATGCTACTGTATAATAATTATTATTAATATAGCCTGATATATATGTAATATAACATTAAAATAATTATTATCATATCTTCTATATCTATATTTCACAATTGTCTGTCTGTTTGTATGTATGTATGTATGTATGTTCAAAACCGGGCACCTGTCACTCATGTGCAAGTACGAAATTCCCGACTTTTGGAAAACAACATGGCGCTGGTTGTGCCAGGTTCTCGAAACACACGGTACAGCGCCAATGCTCAAACCAGGTCAAAGTTGAACAATGCAAATTTGTGCAGAATCTAACGGAGCCGCTTTTGATAAGGTCACCTTGAAACCAAGCTATGTTTTCTGCAAGTTTGGCGAAATTTGTCGAAACTATCGCTGTGGTATGGGCACCTTGAGTTTTCTGTGCTTGCCTTTGCAAACCGTTGCGCTCGAATGGTGTTGCGCTCGAATGGTTCGAAAGGATCGATTTCAGTCTCTTGGGAGCCGTAGCTCAATTGAGAAACAATGAGCAATATTCGAAGCTGGTTGGAGTTGCGTAGCAAGCGGAGAACTGTGATATGTATTGGACTAATTAATATCCACCCAAATGCGAAGCAACGACGCTGGACGCAGCTGCGATAGCAGCGCGGACCAGCTAGTTAATATAATAATAATATTAATGTACTGTAGTACAGTATTATGGTATAGTATGTTTTATTGTCAATATTATTCAGATTTATTGATTGATATTTAATCAATTTTAATTATTGAATTAATATTAAGTCAATAAGTACTATTATCATTATTAGAAATCAAATCAAATCAAATTATTAGAAATGTATTTACTTGATCTTTTGTTTTAGCTGCGTTATACTGTACACTTTATTCAATCGACGTCTACAGTAGCGTTCAGTCACCTGTGGCGTTTTGAAACGCCTTTTTGTTTATAGATCTACAGTATCTGTCTTTCAGTTTTCAATGTTCCACATCACTAGTTGATCATTATAATTTTTCAATAATTCGTGAGTCGTCAGCGAGAGCTTCTATCTTTTCTTCAAGTTTTGTGATTATGAAATTAAATGTTCATAAATTTCTCCGAATTGTAATCAGCTGAGTTCTATGTCAAATTGAAAAGTACTGAACGAAATACTAGTTAAAACAAAACAACTATATTCTTGTTTGTAATGCAGTACTGTACTGTAGGATTTGATTTTGATTTGATTTGATATAATTATTTGTCAAATAACAAGGAATCTGACAGATAAACCGAAGTCACACTAGACGTGCAGCCTATAAAGAATATTTACAATATTGTGAGAAATCTACGGTGTCAATTAGACGTTTAAATGAATAAACAGACTTACATTCAACAACTTTACTTGGGAGTGAGTGCCATATGGGAATGACGCGGTTAAAAAAGATTTGGCAATCGAATTGTCTACCGGATGGTGTTTGGGACGAAGCTGAAACGAATGTCCACCCATACAATACTTGGATGCTTTGAATTCAAAACAATGGCAAAGTCCAAATCAACGTGCGAACTATATACCTTGCGTGCGAGTAGATAATTTTGTTCAGTAGTTTGATGTCAAATTTTATTCGACGCGACTCCAGAAGCTCTAAATCAAGAGTAGGCAGGCGATCACTGTAAGAGAGGACGAGAATTTGCGGCAGTATAAATATAATAAGGATACGGGTAAACGTGTGGACTAGCCTGTCATTATTTCTCTCATTAATTTGATTTGTTTATCTTTATTTGAGTTGACGCTACGATACTTACAATATCAATATAATATATTTAATATATTATTAATATAACATGATCTAAATCTAACATAATATAAAAATAATAATTATACTGTATATGAATAATAATTATAGCAATAATAATAATAATTATAATAATTAACAATAATTATAATAATTTATTTATATTTTCAAGAACAATGCTCGAAAATGACCACCATTGAACAGAGTACTGTTGATTGCGTTTCAAACCAAGCATTTTTCTGGCATCTTCACCTGTGGCAGAGGTCAACTCACTTATGCACCGAAATGCATTGGGACTGCGCATGGCGGATTGTCGTAATTTTATAAAAATTGTCGTCACTGGGATTGCACCTCCATACGTCAAATCGCTTTTTGAACGAGTGGAAGGCAATACTCCATTGGCCGCCGTAAGAGGTGACTTTGTAGTTCAGCGGTAAAGAAAGAGAATTGACCAAGTGCAGTCTCAATGCATTTTGGGATTCATGCTAGTTGACCTCTGCCACATAGTTATGATGACATCAGAATAATTATGGCTTTGTTTGAAACGCATTCAGCTGTACTCTTTTGTACGATGATCAATTTCAAATAATTATTTTTATTGGCTATCAAAATTGTCGATTTCACCTCTCAAAAACACATGGCTGACGTAGGAGCTTAAAATCATCTGCCAGTCGATTAGCTGCCACACTTTACAACTCTTTCCTGAAGTCATATCCATACCTTGGGCAGCAACAAAAAGTCACTTTTAAAAGCATTGTCGAATGTTGACCTAATTAGAATCGCTGAGGAAGTTCTATTTTAATGATGTCACCGTGTAAGTGTCTCTGCTTTGATGTTGGGCTCTCTAGTGAGTGTTTTAAGCAACGCATGCAATTATGTAGAACTATAACGTATTTAGTTTGTGATTAAATATAATTCTTTATTTTAATTCAAGCTTTTTATGAGATTCGTAGCTATCTAATTTCGAGTATCATTAATTAAACGCCTATAGCTCTGACGTTAAGCGTTTGTTTTCATCTGGTTAACAGTTCCTCGATTCACTGCATGACCTGAAAAAGAACGACGAAATCGTCAAAAGCGAGGTTGCTCCGTTGCTATCGCGATGGTCGCATGATGGTGAGTACGTTTATGTGGTTTATATCACCCGTATCGACCACGTGATCAATCTGACCCGTTGCTTGGCAACCCTCCTTAGTTACAAGACACATACAGCTGTTTACGTTCTCACGAAACCAAGGTCGCGAATGAGTTGATTCATCAACTTAATTTGCGACCGTTTTTTATCAAATTGGATGGCAGTGGAAGCCCCGTTTTTTTAAGTCCCTTATCGGGCGCTTCCTTTTAGGCTTTACATAAGTGGAAATGCAAATTTCCCTGGAATTGCCTGTTCTTAGAACAAATAAACATACATACATACATACAAACAGGGCTCTCCTTTGTAAGACCTGACGGCGATAGTTCATTTTGTAACAGCTGCGTCCATCCAATCGATCATAGCGTCACTTGCATATTGGAAATGTATTGGTGTCTGATTGCAAATGTATCTAAAGTATTTGAATAGTTCTACGGGTGAATTGTTACAGAACATAATTTAGCCAGGGTCAATATAATGTCGCCTGAGATATGTAGTACTATGGCCTTCTTCATGTACGCAATATGACAAACAAACTCTGCCTGAAAAAAAATCAAATAACGATTTTATAATTGAAAATTTAAGATATTATCGTTTCGCTATAAAGCGACCTTCTTTAGTTACATAATCTTCGCTCGAAGTTCAATACAGATTAGAAACAAAATGTACACAATTTGTAGCTCCAAATTAATTCTGCTTCTCGCTATGTTTGAGGCTTATTTGGAGAATTCTTTCTCGGTGGTGACGTTATTTGATTTCCTCCTGCAGAGCATGAAGAATCCTTGGTTGAGCTTCGTTCTTACATTGATACGTTGGAAAACTCACTGCTTCGCTTGCAAAACGATTGCGCAAGTTGACCCTGAAGGATTTCTGATCTTCAGAAATTGAACACCGTTCACTCCCTTTGAATCCAATCAATCAAAGTTTCACAGCATTTAACAAACTCATGGATTCTATATTTTTGTACGGTCGTTGCATTGGAAGTGATTCTAAACAGACACTGTTATATTTATGTGAAATAATTATACGTCTTAGTAGATATTGGAATGCTGTAGTGTTTTGGGGGTATTTTATAAAATGAAATGTTAGTAGACTGCTAGATAATGCCAGCGATCCAAGCCCAGAAATTCTCCAAATTGGGATGACTTGCTCCGAATCTGAATCCGAATTGATAATTTCCACAAAATATTTTCCACCAATGTTTTGCAACAGTGTCTGTCTGTTTAAAGCAGGTCAAAGTTGAATAATGCAAATCCACACAGCTTTGATCAGACTTTTCCTTCTCAATAAAATTTTGATCCGAAATCAGCGAATCCTACCGGATTCATCATTTTGGTTCCCGATCCTGTGACTCTGTGATTGAATCTACCAATTCATTTTCAGATAAACAGATACATTATAAAAGTAATTCTGGTAAAACTGTCCAATACATTTTAATTAATTTCCACACAATTAAGAACTATAAACTTACTCTAGAAATATTTACAATATTTACAATAATTCAATGCTAGTTGCTACTAATATACCGCCGGCATAGAACTGGAGCTATGCAATCTACGATCGTCTATCGGATCCACAGGTTGAGTCAGAGGAAGAGCATGTTATACAGTTTAGTCCATCGTTAATTATGCTGACATTGCGTAATGTATGCCGGCAATGTAATTTGATGCAGTTCTAGTCTTTCACATCCGTACGCGTGTTATAATTTCACTTTAGTTTAATGTCAATTGCGGCATGACGGCAACATTTTTCGCATTTTCTCCTTAAAGTTTTTCTTCCGTTTACTTTGAAGTTTACTGTAATTTAGCTATGTTTATTTTGGAAAAAAATCTATGGAAACACCAAACATGTGTTCAATGTCGTGATAGTCGTATCATCGTCATCTTCGTTTTACGCCTTGGACGCATTGACGGCGGCCACCACGGCCATTTTTCAAATTCAACGGGCTGCCCTAATAATTCGCCATACGCAATCCCAATACATTGCGGTATATAAGTGAGTTGAACTCTGCCACAGGTGAAGATGCCAGGAAAATGTTTGGTTTGAAACGCAATCAGCCGTACTCTTGTCAATAGAGATTGTTCTTGGTTGTCAAAATTGTCGATTTCAACTCAAAATTACGTGCCTGAAAACACTTGCATCCCGACATGCATTAGGACTGCGCTTGGTCCATTATTTTGACAGCCAAGAACAATCCCTGAAATTGATTATCGTTGAAAAGAGTACGGCTGATTGCGTTACAAACAAAGCATTTTCCTGGCGTATTCACCCGTGGAAGAGGTCAACTCAATTATATACCGAAATGCAATGGGACTGCGCATGGCAAATTGCCCAACTATTTGTATTGCTGCTTCATAGCCATCTTATACAGAAGTTGCAGCAGAGATATTGTTGCTAGCATTTTGTGTGTATTCAGAAGGTAACTGTCACATTCTATGGAGTAAACCGTCGTTACTTCTGGGAGCATCCGTGCTAGATACGCTTTAATGCTTTCTCGACAAATCAAATAACAATTTGGATTATTTCCAAGTTAAATGATCAAAAGGAAAGAATCCCAGAGGGTTAAACATTACACACTAAAAGAAAAATATTTTCAAGAAATGTCTACCATTCATTCAGATTCCTCAAAGTCAAAGCTTAGCTGCTAAACATGTTCACGAATTAGATTGAACAATGTGCCTCCGATATCCTGCAGCATGTCACTTATTCAAAAAACCAAGGGTTTATTTGATAAATAAATAAAGTTACTTTGCTACCTACTTTTCACCTCAATGAAAATACCCACGAATTTGTCTCTGCTCCAAAAAGATGTGTAAATTATCCGGCTCTGGGAGACATGGGTACCATGCAATGTATCACGTGATGTGACAGAGCAATCTGATTGGTCCCTGTATCAGACCACCAATGCAGTGAGTCAAGTGCTCGACCAAATAACACAACGGATTTGTTTACTTTTCACCTGAATAACACAGAAGGTCACAAGATCCTGCCGCGTTTATAGTTGAGGGACACTTCTTGAAACAGGTTGTTGTTTTGTCTCGTCCAAGATAAAAACTCGAGAGAAAATTAGAGATGACATGATTTTATTTCAGAAACGCTCTCAAAGCCGTCTTCTTTCATTCATATATCGCAATCACAGAATGAAGCACATATCTAATTTGTTTGAGCCATTTGCCATCCCCTACGACAAAAAATTTGTGCTTGGGAAGCCACGGTCTATAGCGATAATGAGGAATTAAGTCGTATCGCGAGTCCCATCCCTGCATTCTATTTCTGTATTATCTGTGTTAAATATAATACAATTTAGAAAAGTGTTCTGAAATGATATTTCGCATAAGTGCTGTGAGTCACTTTCATTTGTTTCGACGCAATGTTTAGTCAGCAAAATCTCCGCGTATGGTATGACGTATTTCATTTCGATTCAGACAGCTTGCCAAACAAAAGATCAATCAAGTAATTATATTAGTAATGCTTTCGATCAAAATGTCTTCATGATAGTTCAAGTCGAATTTCACTTTTAAATTGTTTAACGTGCATTTATCTCCAATGAGGACTAATAAATTCATTTGAATCTTATTTTGAGTAACGTACAGTAAGATTGATAATTTGCTATGATTTGCAATCAAATTAATTAGGGTTCCATTAAGGAAATCACAATTTCCCTTAGTCAGTTGTTTGTTTTTCGATAAATAGTGCTATTTGGCATGATGTGACTTCGCCCTGTGATGCAAGGTTATATTCACACGTAATTATACCGATGCGACAGTTGGTTTTTTTAAATACTGTTTGCTGTAGATAACCATCTCAGCGGGGAAAGTCTTAATGTCGTGCCTTGTTTGAATATTCTCGCTGCTTCTAACTCACAAACATCATGGTGTGGAGCGTGTGAACGCACCAGGTTCCCGCAAAACGTCTGACCCTGAGATCAACTGTTCTGCACGCTGGTAAACCAACCGTGTTACTGTGACCGCGAACGTCGACAGTTTATACAAACGACCAACATAAAGGAGGGCATTAATTTCCAAGTCTGATGAACGAATGACCAAAACGTTAATTCGTAACTGTTCATACGATGAAACATTGTTAAAGTTTCTGAGGAGTATTTTATAGTCGAACATTATGTTCCATGTTCTTTGCCAGATCTGAGATCAAAGAATAAACTTGATTGACGAAGATAAGCTTCAATCCTGCAAGCAGCAGATAATCTCTCAATGTTAGATTCACCGTGTCTCAAGTTACAGCTTTTTAAAACAGATTTTCAGGTTTTTCTGTTCTCCATGGTGGTATTCGGATGTATAATTAAATACGATCACATCTCCTTAATCTGAGATTGGCGTTGCAACACAATACGATTGTAAGTTATTCATGAAGGCCTGCTGGCTATTAATCCAAAGTCGATGAGCAGAGTCGTTTGATCTGGATTAAGGGTTATAGTAACTTGGATTTTCTGCCGGATTGATGCTGCAATTGCTCTATAAACTCGACCGCTAATGCAATGCAACTTTCTCTTTGAGCTATCGCCGTCGTCATTATGAATGATGATCACAGATCCTTTTCAAACCTAATTCATTTCTGCATATTTTGAGAACGAACGTACTTATAATATCCTTGCTTCTCTCTGAGATTTAACAATAGTTTACATTCTAACTTTCACTCTGATGGATTGGTGTCTTCTTATCGCCTTCAGCCCGGATTGCAAGATCACTGTTTCAAATTTAATCAACAGTGTTTGTGACAGCTGAAATTGGGATTGTGAAGCTTCAAAAACAAATACAATGTTTTGAGCGTCTGTTACCGACTCTAAATTAATCAACTTTAATTGTACACTCTTGAACGCATCTGCAAAATAAATTCAACGTCAAATGGATAGAATATCAACGACAGGTTAGCATTAAAAGACCGGCTTTCGTACATGTTTTGATTCAGTTTAGTAATCAGTTCTCGTAATTACCGCTTCTTATTATTATAGACCTGTATATAGCCCATCTCAAGACCGAAAATAGACTCGCTGAAATACCATTTGATTTGTAAACGATGCATATCGTTTGAATTGGTTTGTTTTTCATGATTTTCGTTAATTCCTAAATCGTCAAGCGATTGATGCATCTAACTATCGTGTTTCATCTCAAAGAAAAAAGATCTTTCCCGGAGATAACCAGTCGTGGCCTTGTTAATTGAATCATGATCAATGAATTATTGATGAAATGGCTGATGAGAAAACGCACATTGAATCTCACCACCTGTTCTACATCGATTCATCAATAACAGCATCGGGTCCCTGAAAACTGCCCTGATGGAGACAGGACAAGACCCGAACGTGTTCAGTTTGGTTTGATTACAGCACGACACATTGTTGTCGTTTTTCTTAAACCAAAGGAGGAGATTGAAATATGTACAATTGCTGAACTGTGAGAGACGGCTATCCTCTTATCGCAAGTAAGTTGGCGTGCAAATTTCAAGCAATTATAAATGGACCTTATCAACATAATTTATCACGAGGATAATTATATCTTCGCATGATAGAAATTTAAACTAACAACAGTGAACAAAATACCTAATAAAAGACTAGATTATGACAATGTTTGATTATTTTGCACAACCGGCGGTCAAACATACAAACTAACCGTTATAGAAACAACAGCGAAGAACAGAGACTTCTTTCTAAGCTCCAACGTTGCCTTATCTCACATCATGCAGCAATAGTCAACAATATCATAAAAGCCAACTAAATGCGTATAGTCTTTATGAATATAAGCCTCGTCTAGACAACGTTGTTCCAACGCCGTGATTTTTCCCGCGCATTTAAAATGTATTCACTGGCATTCTTTTGCTTACATCTGCAGAAACAGTCAGGGTATCTCATATTACGTAACTTTAAATTCGATCGGCAGAAACGTCAAATACTTTCATCAGTTTTCTTCGAATGAGTTGAGCAAACATGCATTCATTTATAAAATCGATAGGTGTTCTAATTTGCGTCGATGAAATTTCGGCGAGATCACGCATCAACGCTGTCAATGATTCTAATCATAAACATTGCTCTGTGTCACCATGGCAACTAATGGTGGCCAAGCAAACACACTGGGTACCAGTACCAGGTTACATCGGACGCACTTCACGCCATGTTGACCACGTGGGTTTGCAAGCCAGCGCGCCGTCTCAAAATGAACAACGCTTTTGTTTTGTCTTTGGGCCGTGATAGCCCATCGAAACGTTTATCTATTGTATTGATTTATCATCCATTTACACATGCCTGCTTCAGTTTATCTCTTAAATTCTTAACCAACACTAACGTGTGTCTCCTCGTAACTTCCTAAAGGGGTTTGTAGATCACAAAAAGACATAAAAAGCGCGTTTTGGATGTATATACTAGCGAGCCGTTTTAATTTATTTTCATGGTTAATTTATTTATTTACACAGTGACACGTAGAAGCTTTTGTAACCCAACAGACGCGGAGACTGGCGTAGGAAATTGCTGGTAAAACTAAATTAATATCAAATCTCAACAATTCATTTATATTTCCACCTCCGCTTCTTTCAGGGTACAGCATTGCTTACTGAGACCAGACAGCAAGAAATAACTAACTTGTGCACTTCGAGTCGAAAGTAACCATCTATCATGTTGGTTTCCAAAACATTTCATCTATCAAATCATAGAATGATCCATTTGACACCAGAAGAGACTGTAATTTTCTTCATCAGTGACCCTGATTCTAGTGCAATTGATTTTGTTTGCTATTTTACTTCGTCACCTCGCGTGTTTTATAAATCGTGCTACGACGCCCACCTGTTCTTCAATGGAACCTTTGATTCAACGCCTGAATTTATCTTCTTGATTGCAATGAAAAATTGGCGTAGCACCAAAAATGCATTTTATGGAAACAGCCGAGCTGAACTCGTTTTCTAAAACGTGGTACCTTGCACGCAATCCGCTTGACCAAGCGACACACACAATACCCTCATGTTATTTTTGAAATTTTGATAACTGTGAGACAAGAAGTAAATACGAATCAGTTTTTAAGAAGGGACTGTAATCAACCTGGCGTCAACTGGTTATGTTCACTCAAACTTTTACCATCTTTGTTCCATTTAGTATACAAAGATTATCTTCTCGCTTGCCAAAGTTATTGTTTCCTTATGATCAAATGTGCAATTACAGCCTTTGATTTATTTTGTCCACAATAGGTCACATGTAAATGCTACACTGTGGGCCATGTGCTTTACAGGTAGTTCACATCTAACCAGGAGTGGTGCCAGCGGGGACTAGGGGGATTTCAGCCCCCCGTCGGGAAAAACTATATTCTGCTGTAGGGGAATACAGACACAATGCAGACAGGTGTATTTTTATATGTACGCTTATAAGTGTTTGCTAACTAAATATGGTTATCATACCCCCCCGTCGGGGAAGCAGATGTGGTATGGTAGATCCTGGCGCTACCCCCTGCATGTAAAACAATAGCAGAATGGAAAGAGAGCTTAGCTTGGACTGCTATCATAACTCAGTAGATTGTATTTTAAATGGCTTAAAATTAACGCAGCACTAAAAAAAGCGGGCTTCAGCACTAAAAAATGTGAATGGCGCACT
>OFHS01004900.1:0-12880 GCA_900245855.1 Calvadosia cruxmelitensis
CAGATAAAGACACATGATGATGATGATGATGATGATGATGATGATGATGATGATGATGATGATGATGATGATGATGATGATGATGATGATGATGATATTCACACTTGAAAGCTCTCTCTTCAAAGTGGTATAAATCATGTTGCCTTGACTTCTTTATACCGAATGCCTTTCATTGGCCAGGATTATAAAAATATTGTAATATAACTGTTTCGTCCTTAGTCAAGACAATAAAGCAGTCTCCACAAAAAACTCCTTCCTCTTTAACTTTACATCTTTTTTAAAAAACGTTTCACTAGTTCAAGTTATATATCCAGCAGATTTTAATTGCTTTTAACAGCTTAAAAAAATGAATCAGAAGCTCAAGACCTATCCTTGCCCGTTTCTGTCAAAAAGACTGAAATTTGTGTACAAAAGAAATTACGCATAATAGATATGAGCAAAAGCAAAGATTTCTGAAGATAATCTTTCAAATCATATTTCACGATCGCTGGTGCTGTTGCTAGGCGACGAAATAAACCTAAATAAACAAATACATTAAAAACAACAATGTATATGACTCACTCGTCCCACACGTCTGGAATTCAAGAAAAGCAAGTCATGCGAAATAGATAAACCCAAATCGCTTCATAATCAGAATCAACTGCAGCATCACTTGAATATTCCTAGAACCATATACGTTAATATTACCATGAACCAATAATCTAAATTAATCAGGAGGGCTATGGGAATCACGTGATAAAATCCTGGGTTGTTATTGGACCTGGCTACTTACAGCTCAGTATGATAATTAGCTGATCTCTGATTAACAGTTATTTTATACATTTGAGTCATGAAGAGATGACTCAAGATGTATGTGCTCGTGGCTTATTTGCTAAATTTGACAAGAACAGTGTTCCCTCGTGCTCTTAATCAAGCCGAAACAAGACAGATTGGAGTCCACTGTGAGAGACAAAATATTCATTTTTTGCAGGAAAAAGAAGTGACCGGAACTGCATTGTGACGAAGATTCTTTTGAGAGCTTGTAAGAAAGGAAAATGCGTTTAGGCAAAATGCAGAAAGATTTGAAAGATATATTATGCTTTTATTTCCCCCAATTCGAAATCCCCCTTTCAGTAACACTCTCCAGGATTATGCAGCACAATCGATAGCTAATTATAATATTTGTGTCCTAAACTTTTCTTTACAGATTACCTTTCTCCTGAGTCTTCATAAAGCCAAAGCCCAAATGACTTTAAATTGGGTTTTAACGGTGACCATTGTAAGACAATTCAGCTTTTATGAGTTTGTAATAGCTAACACTGGTGAGAACTTCAAAAGTAGTCCCCGTCAGACGTATATTAAACTATTTCGCAAATCGACAATGCTCCAAACGTTTCCAAGTCAACAAATATGCTCTATATGTCCGTAACCGTAGCAATCTAGAGATTAGATCTAGATTAGATACACAAAATACAGACCTCTGATTCTTTGCATATCCAGGACGTTCTAGGGAATATTGTAGTTTACTTTAGATAGGAAAAATAAATACCCGTTAAATTTAAAAGATATTAGCCACCGAGACGATGAAATTCTATTTGATCTTCAAAACCAGAACAATTTATTCGAAATATTATATAAATCGTAATTAGTTAACTGGGGTCATAGCGTTTACGCCGCAACAGGTAGAACTTCAGTATAACATTTCAAACCAAATTTCGACACAACATTGATTTCCTTCCAAAAACGCTTCGTAGCTCTTTTAGCGTATCTGAGCTGTAAAGAGGTAGAATGATCTGCGCTGTAATCTTGCATCGCAGATTGATAATATCAGAGCGTGTTGTTTCAATAGATTTACTCCAAAACGTCATAATTCAAAGACTGCGACTAATTAGCCTTTGTAAAGAAGGATTTCACGCTGACGTTACAGTTGCGTTGTTGACAATTAATTGTCACGATTGACCTAATATGGTCATGGTTTTGATACATGCAGACGTAAGCAGAATATTAATCACTGTTTGACGCCCACATCAGCTCTAAGCTTATCAGTGTTTATTGTTGAAGACAGAAACGAATACATAAGCACACATCTAACTTCATTGTCGGACACACCACAACGCTTCAACTGAAAGGCGACCATTGATTGATTGACTGATTGATTTGATATATTTTCCGTAAATTAAATACGAAAGGCAAATACACGATATAAATATCGCTGATAGCCTATGACAGTTTACAAGGTATATTTTGTCTAAATTACACTTGAAGCAAGACTACGTTGGCACAGGGACAACACTATCTGGCAGATCGTTCCACCATGAGCTACTGGATACGACAGTATAAAAATCTTGCGAAGTCTTAGCTAATGAAAGACCGAATCAATGTCATTGTGAATTTGTGATTTTTATTAAATAATTTTGCTATTAGAAAGGCATCTCCAGTAGCCATTATATTGTATGTGGTGAGTCAGGTAGCAAGAAATTCAAAGACGGGGTGTACTTGTATGTTGTGCGTTGACAACTGACGAGCGTTTATTGTCAAGCTACAACGTTCTAATTTACTATCCACTCTAGAGAAGAGTATATGAGACTGAGAACTACGTTATCAAGCAATGGACCTCGTTCCCTCATCTGCAGTCAATCCATCGAAAAACAATAAGGCTCTACGGTTTGTTTTCCAAATTATACGTTGCAAAGCAACTCATTGTAAAGTCACCCGAACTTCGGAAAACACGATAACAAGCATCAAAATGTTCCGCTACCTTAATCACATAGAAAAATTGTCACTCTTATTCCTACGTTAATGACATGATGTACGGCATGTATTGATTCATTTAATACTGTAATGGCGTACTACGATCGAGCTCTCTTGATACTATCATTGTTCTTTTGAAGCAAAGCGGTATTATAACCTCTTCTAAAGTTCAGAGATTCGGAAAGTATTATGGGACATTATAAGCAAATTTAATTAATAAAAGCAGTTATGGCAATTGGGATTAAACAATTGAGGAATTTGAAGATAACAATCGAAATGACATTAATTAGCCAATGACATAATTATGACATAATATTATGCTAGCTTGCATATTGATGTGAATAATTATGTGATCATTAATATATAATAAAATCATAGGTCTTCTAAACTAACAGGCAATTTTGTTTACAGAATGAACTTTGATCGTATCCGTGTGAATTTTAATGATCTATGTATAATTGATATGCAATTGTACCTTGATTTATGTTTGACTGATATGATGAAGTAGTCAACAAACAAATAAACAAAAATATGAACCGAAATCTCCAGTATTTGCTATATAAGTCGGGCTGAAGAGTAAAACAATCCTTCGATTTCAAAAAGATTGTGTGCTTTTCATGAGGCTTCCGTTATCTTACAACAAATAAACAAATGAACTAATGAAGTGAAGCTTCAGCTCCTTAATGAGAATTTGAAGCAGATAATTTCACTCCTGCCCAGTTAGAATACTATATAGACTGAGAATGCAGGAAGTAGGAATATTGTACCCTGAGGATTGATCTTATGAATGAGTACCAAGACGATTCTCTGATACTTGCGGATCAATCCTGGCATAGCGTACTTATAAAACGACGAGAAATTATATGCAGAACTAAGATCTTAAAATAGTTTAAATTTCGTATTCCTGGCTGTACATTGAAAGACAGGATCTATTTTCGTCGTAATTTGAGCCAACGCTTTTGGTACACGACATTGTGATCAATCTTCGTCAGTGACATTTCAAACGATCTGGGTGGCTGATCTGTTATTCGGCATTCGAGGGTTAAAGCTGTCGTGGGATACCGTCTTCAAGTGCGGGGTCGGATGACGTCGTCTGAACGCCACAACGAAGCTGCGTGGTTGATTCAAGAATTGAAAGATTGCTTCCACGTCTTGTTCGATAAGAGAAGACTTATTCAATTCTTAAGGAAAGCCTGTCTGACTCTGATTTGTTGAAGTTGTTTACTACAACTCGTCACTGGCAATCTGATTTTGTATTACGCAACGGTGTTGAGTCATCTATAGGATGATGGACAGAAGCCAAAACAACATAGCGCATGCGTCGGTAGGAGTGACAACGAGATCTGGAGTAGCCTCTCTCTGCAACTGTTTGACCACCAATGATGTTGTTTGGAGCTGCATGGCTGAAATCTGGGACACACAGCAGTCCCCTGCCGGCAATGTATTATTTCATCTACAATTATTGTGCCGTGGTTTCCAATTAAGTTTGCATAGCATGCACCCCAGGAGTCCATTTGAACCGTGCCATAATGATATATAGATAAATCAATGCGTTATTTGAATCAAACACTACTTAATTGATTAGAATAAGACACTATTTGTTACCAGAAGGAACATGGGGGTGAAGTGTCTGCATTGTATGCCAATAAAATTCACTGCTACAGCGGAATGCCGACTGAAATTCGATTTCCGTTGACGTCGTCATTTGTAGAATACAATACCTACGAAAGATGGCCGCCACAAAATCAGCAGCGATGGCTGCCAAGCTAATTTGCTTTGTCCGACGAATAATTACACTACGTGGCATTAGTTTAATTCCTCCTCGTCGTTATTTGTGAGAAATCTCGGGGGTTTAATCGAATCTATGTTAATTGCTGTTCAGTGGAATAAGTCCTAGCTTACGAGCTTGCTCAATATTGAAGCAAATCATATGCATTTATCGTCATCTTGAGTTGTTTTTCACTCGCAGATCTCCCATCTCTTTCATTCATCGTCACTTTCCCGATTTACATCGTACAATCATAATAAACATCAACCGGCAAAAATACAATACAGTATGACGTCACATACTCGTGAAGCCATGAGCAAAATTGGGTTGCTGAAAAGAAATTCGTTTTATTGCTGAATGAAAGTCTTCATTTGCCGTAAATGATAGCTGTTTTGTCTTAACAGATAAAAGTAAAATGCACGCTTTCCAAAAACGTAGCTCTGGACTGCAATGCTCTGATGGGTCCATGGCCTCCGGGATCGCAAATTATTTGTTCTTTGCAAGGTCATCCTATTGTCCCATTCGAACAATCGCACGTGGGCTTCCGTCTGGAGATTGTTCAGAAGCTTCGTATAAAAGCAGGCTGATATGGTTGGCCTCCAAAAACAGCAGTCTCGCCATTACCAATGGTTGAGCGGACAGACGGCATAATATTCTCCACGTTGAGTTTTTAATTTGTTAAACTCAAACTTTGAATTATTATTTTGGTTTCAAATTTATCACCTGCAAGTATGGACAAGTCACACAGGTCGCAATTGAGAAATTTGATTCATAATAATTTTGCTAAAGTCACGTCGTTGGTGAGTCGATTTTTATTGAGATTACCATAGAATTGATTATGAGCAATTATATTATCTGTTAGAATATTGCAACGAAGAAAATTTAGATTCTATTTTCTAACTAATTATGTTCGCCAAACATGAATGTTTTTCCGGTGTAGATTCGAAATTGCGTTCAATTATTGCTGTAAGTTTATAGTAATTATTTCATTCATCTGTTTGTCACAAGTTCTTGTCATTAAAAGCTCCACAGAAAATGTGTACGATGGCCCAACGAAATTTCCTGTCCAACTAATTTCCTTATCATTCCTGTATATCATGAAATTCTCACGTCAATCTATTTTTGGATTTACCCTTTTCCAGAATCTGACAAGGATTAAAAAATTCTCGTTACTATAAACTAGCAAGTTGAAGTATGCATTATACCAATGAACGGATCAAAACTAACCGTCGATTCAACCTGTTTAGGGGAGATCTGAATTGTAGCTGGAAAGTTTGGATGGCAGAGATCCCTAAATTTTCTTGCAGCAACCTGTATCTATATTTTCAGTCGCGTTAGATGCTTTCCTTGCAGACTATTAGTGGTCGCTATTCCTTCTCGTAGGGCCTAACAACTGTTTTCTATCGAAGAGAATACTTTCTAGACTGCTGAGGTTTTCAAAACCCAAACAACAAAACGTTTTGCTTCGGTCAATTCACAATCAATTAGCCGGCTGCTTGCCACAGATTGCAACGGAAAACCCAGCAAGGGCGTTCATCGGAAGAAATAACAATAATATCTAGCTCATGACGTCTTCAGCTTTTGAAGCAGTTTCAAGAATCTTCTGTGCATTTAGCAGCAGGAAACTAAACGAAAATTCCAAGGCCATTTATTTGATTTTATGAAGTGAAAGTTTACAGACCCACGCCTTACCGGCTGGATGCTTTCTTCATCTAGGGACAACGCGAAATAGGGAAAAGAATTTCTAAGCAAAACAAAGAAATCAAAGCCCATTTTTTCTTGCGTAAAACAACGGTGGAGGAACAGGACCTTGTTTTGTGCTTTATTCTATTCGGTTGTTGAAATTAAACAACTTTTGTGTGATTATAAACTTATGGATTTGTTGCGAAACAGATGGAGGTAAAATCTTGAAACTATATAAAAACGAATTGTCAAGAGTATTATATACAAAGATAAACCACGAACTGGAAATTGTAGGCTTTCAGATGACGGGACTTCAAGTCGCGACGATTGTTTAAAACTGCATGCCCACAATGTCACTAGTTCAATTCAAGCATGATCCGTTACCGGCGCCTAATGCTTCACTGTAACGGCTACGGATCAATATAGAAATGAAAGAACTGAACAGCGTACACAAATATTGATGCCTTATTCCCCGTCCGCCTTTATTGATTTGTGTTTGAGACATTTCTTGTTCCCGTCTTCTAGGCTGTCTGGTTTGCAATCAATGCTGCAGTGGCGTGGTATACCATTGACTTGTGCAGAACGAGTCCAGGTTTTCACTACTCAAGAGAAATGCTTGGGGTAAGAAAAAGATTAGCTACTAAAATACTGGAAATGATTAACGACGCAATGTCCCATGTTATCGCAATGGTAATCAACTATGCTAAAAGGTTTTGAATACTATATAGCCTCATGCCTCGTACAGTATAATGTTGGGAGTCGAGAACTCGGTCACGATCTTTTTGCTCACAGAACTCACTAAAATCACCATAAATCTTCCACAACATGCCCAAATATACTTTGAGAAATAAAACCCAATGCCATCTGCAGCGAAGTACATAACTTTACAAAAGATCAAAATAAATTAAAAATATATTGGAAGAAATCCATAAACCTTGCAACAGAAAAATTATTCACATCGAAAAACCGTTTGATTGACAACAAAAAATCTCGTCTATATTTTATGAATTAATTTCCCTTCGGTCACGACAACTTAGATTCCTCAAGTCATCAGATGATCTCATATGCGAAGCATTTTAATGATATAAATGTCGTAATAATCAGATGGATAATCAATCTATTATCAAGTTTGATGTTTACAATAAATGAATGCCGAACGAAGACAAAGCTATTATAAACAAACAGCACGCGTAATTAATTACTCTTTGAATTCGTAATTGAGACCATATCCTCTTAATTGAATATCTTGCCAGCATGGCTTATGGTATATGCCGACAATCTTGAGCCTTGGTACAGGGATGGCGAAATATCGAAGTAACTTCTTGCCGAATGACGAACGAACTGAAATTGCGAGACAAGCTGAATTAGCTGATTACTTGAAATCACTGGAGGTGAAATTTGCTTCATTGTCGGAATAAAACGATTTCGAAATTAATAGATAATAAACGGAAGCTGTGATATGATAGTTTAAATTGCTTTTAAGAAGTAGGTCAAATGCACAAGCTAGCAAAACTACTGTATACCAAGTAAACACAAGACGTCTTTACGACGTACCAGCGACGTACAAACGTCGCGAAAACGTCCATGGGACGTCCTGCGACGTGTAGTGCCCCTCTACGGTGTTCCTTAACTAAGAGCCCCATACTCATTTTTGTCATACAATCAAACCTGTATTAGTGGCCACCTCTATAGAGCAGCCACCTGTCTATAGAGGTTACTTTTCTCAGGTCTCAGAGGTGACCATTATAGACAGGTTTCACTGTAATTCGTTCTTCCTAGTATACCAACTTTGTAAATATATTTTTCTTTTATTGAACTTTAACGCTATAAAATTATATTCTCTGCAAAGGCATCGCTATAGTGTCAGCTCGTCTGTAAACACGTTTGACAGCTTAATGGGGACACTGAATAAATGACGATGATGAAGATGACAGTCATTAAAAATAATAATATTCTCTACATTTCTACAGTAAGGATAACAAACAGGATAATTGTAAATATTGATTAATTTCAATGTTGCCTTTAGGTTAATATCTCACAAGGAAGACTTTCTTGAAGAACGGGATAAATTTATCATAATTTATCATGCTAATGAGCAATAATTTATGCATGAAATAATTATGCTCTGGTCTATAGTTGTGTTGCCATAATTATGGCTTTCCGTTACCACACTGCTTTACAATACATCGAGTGGGATGACATCAAAATATTTAACAGGGGAAGGAACAGTAAACATGAGTAGGAACTTCGAATCCATTGAACTCCCCTTCACATCGGTTAGTCTTGTGAATGCGGAGATGTTTATAATTATTAAATTAATTATAATTTCTTTTCAGTGGAATTTGAAATTCCTAATTGCGGCACAAGACCCGGCTGAAGTGTCTTTTCGGCCGCTGTAGGAATTTAATTGAATCCAGAAAATTCCAAACTGCTTCGTTAACTGCACGGATATAGAGAGTTTCCAATAAAATGGTCATAAGTTTCTTCAACTTACTTCAATCAATAAAATCGGTTGGCCTTTAAAATGGAAATCCGATAATCTCAGATTTTGCGATCAAACGGTTACCGTCAATCCTGTATTAGTGGTCACCTCAATAGAGCAACCACCTATGCATGAAGACCACTCTTCAAAACCCCAAAATGACCCTTTCTATAGAAATCAACCTGGACAGAAAGGCCACCTGTCTATTAAGGTCATTTTCCTGAGGTCGCAAAAGTGACCATTATAGACAGGTTTCATTTTACCCTGATTCCCTGTACATCTAGATCAAAGTTAAAGAAACGACCGATATTAGGATTTATGATGAGCATGACCAATATCGAGTGCGTGATTTCCTTTTCCAGACTGGATTCATCTTCGCAAGGGCAACTGCTTCCTTGATCAAAATCAACACGGCCATTATTCTACTGCCCATGTGCAAGGTGGCGCTGATGAAGATTCGAAACTGGACGGGACTGGTAAGGAGTTACGTGACAACGAAAGGGTTGCTGGCCATTACAGTATTACTCAACAAGTTGCTATGTTGATCAATGCCAACAGAGTAATGTAAAGATGCGATTTACCTATGTGACGCCATTGTCATATCCAAGTTTAATTTTAAAACACGTTGCTTCATCTTACTGTGTATTGATACAGCTTTTAGTAATTGTCTGTGTATGTAGTTATTTACCAATTTCAGATACAAAGAAAACAATTGAAAAAAAAAGAAAGGAATTGTATCATAATAAACTTTTTATGTTCACCCATCATTTGTAATACAGTCAAACCTGTATTAGTGGCCACCTCTATAGAGCAGCCACCTGTGTATAAAGGCCACTCTTCATAACCTCAAAATGACATTTTCTATAGAAATCAACATGTACAGAAAGGCCACCTGACTGTAACGTCATTTTTCTCGGGTCCCAAAGGTGACCGTTATAGACAGGTTTCACTGTATATTGCAGACATGATATTATTATTTGTATCTCCACCATTAAAAATGCTATTGTAACTTATTGGGTTTAGAAATGAATAATGATGATAAAGATGATTAAAGCCATACATTTAATTATCTTTGATATACTCAAAACCTTGTTAAATGTCATTGTACTATCTTTAAGTTTCATTAAATAAATAAAATGACGCATAATTATTATGATTTTTGACATATACTCAAAATAAAGTAAACTAATATGACACTATTAAACACGATGTTATCAACATGTGTCCTGTGAAACTGAAATACAGTGACACCTGTCTATAACGGTCACCTTTGGGACCCGAGAAAAATGACCTTTATAGACAGGTGGGCTTTCTGTCCAGGTTGATTTCTACAGAAAGTGTCATTTTAGGGTTATGAAGAGTGGCCTTTATACACAGGTGGCTGCTCTATAGAGGTGGTCACTAATACAGGTTTGACTTACTATATAAACTGCGAATTTACTGTAGGAATCATTCCGAGAATAAATATCAAGTAATTGAGGTCTGTGACTCGTAATCGTGTTTCTTCTCTCTTTGCAGCGCTTGAAGAGCACCGTTCGTCAGCTGTTCGATCAATCTGTGAATCTTCACATGTTAGGAGGAATAACAATAGTGATTGCATCAAGTAAGTCATTTGCTGAAGTATAAACATAATTAAAAACTGGGCCATGTACAGATTTTAACAACTTGGTCCAGACTAAATGTTTAGTCTCGGACTACGCTTTACTCCGTGCATGAATTAGACGGTTTAGGTCTTAGCTAACATTGATGCTCTTTCGATTAGCAGCATCGCTAACTTTGTAAGGAAATTCCCACACAGGAAGTTTCCAATAACATACAAATGAAGGAACACGAATCGCTAGAAGCTTTCCAGTTGCGTTAATGCCTAATAGCCACTGGAATAAATACGATCTTGTAACGAGAACATCATGTCCGGCACACCGGCAGAGAAAGTTGCTTACCAGGGGCCTTGACTCACAAAGCTGGACTAAAGCGCGTAGTTCGGGGCTAGATCTCAAGTCTCATATACTGTACAGAGTTTATCAACTTATTCCAGACCAGATGTTTAGTCCCGGCCGAGCGTTGCATAATCAAACGCTTTAAGGTCTAATTTACCTACATATCTTTTAAAATATAACTAATTTATTTCAAGATTGTTTCACATATTTTACTGTGATGTAAATATTTGAGAATTGAATTAAAAGCATATGAAACCAAAAATAATTTACCTCGTGAATTAACTTGAGGTGATCATGTTACTCTGAAATGCATTTCACAAGTTTATTATGGTTATAATTCTTGTACTATCTAGTTGTTCATACATTGGCACACGTTTGGAATTATTTGAATTTCGTCGAAGAATTTAAAGAAGATATGAAAGACGCAAATATTGCTGAAAGCAAAGAAGAGGTTAGCCTCTATGTGAACATAGTCTCATTATCAAGTCCTTAAAATTATGTCTGCGCAACGATGTTCAGTTTTAGAGGTGTACTTGCTACTTGTCATGTTACAGTCCTGTTTAGCATATTTATGTCCGCTGATTATCAAAGTCGGCTGAACCCACTTGAGTTCTTGTTATTTGTTGCATCCGCATACATAGAGAATGTGAGAAAATAACATTATTATGATGATCAGGGCTGTAAAGTAACTAGTTACTTTAGTAACTAGTTACTTGAAAAGTTACTTTTTGGGTAACTTTGAAGGTAACTAGTTACTTTTCAGTGAAAGTAACTTTTAACTCTAACTAGATACTGTTTTTCAAAGTAACTAGTAACTTTTCAAAGTTACGTTTGTTTAGAATAAGTTGCTTTTAGTAGATTATAGTAGATTATAGTTGATCGTGGGTACCTTTTAAGCCTTCAAGCATTCATGTATATGCATGAAAAAAATCCCGAGCAGACAGTAAATCGCAATTATTTTAAAATACGCCTTTAAATTATACCTTCTTTCTTATGCTAATATCGATGAAAGTAGCTTTCAAAGTAACTGTAACTAGTAACATTTCCTGACAGGTAACTAGTAACTTTTAAAAGTTACTTTTATAGAATAGTAACTTTGAAGAGTAACTTTTGATTTTCCAAAGAAAGTAACTCTAACTGTAACTAGTTACTTTTAAAAGGTAACTTTTACAGCCCTGATGATGATCACTGACGAAGCTATAATGAAGTGGCCCTGGCATTTGTGATCTAGGCCAAGTTGCCTGTTTTATCCGTAAGTGTGTTAAGGGTACGCGGCACATTTGCCAAAGTTGAATAATTGTTAGAATTAATTTATTTAATATATATTTGTATTTAAATAAAATAATGTTGAAAATCGTGTGATTCCCATTTGGAACTCTCTGCCACAAGATACTATAGACAGTACAACCATTAGTCAAGACAAGCATGCTGTTGACTCGATTGATCTGAAACAATTTTGTAAAATTTATTAGACCGCACGTATAGTGTAAATATTTACCTGTGCTTGCCTGTCAAACAATGCTATTTTATTGCAATATTTGACAAATATATCATATCCTCATATCATCATATCAACCTTCCTTTGACCCTGATTTCTGGTCTTAGTGTTAGTAGCGTTAAATACTTATTTTAGTCAAATTTTAATTAAAATAATGCATTGAAAAATGAGTTGAGCTGATTCATTTCTTATTCCATTTTAGATTGATTTCTTTTTCATTTTGGGATCAGGTGAGATTTCTGATAAATTGAACAGTTTTCTAATCTTGACATAACAGAATTTCACAAAGGTAGATAAAATATATAACAGTTTGTCAAATGCTCCCGCAGGATGATCCAAATGCCCATGAGCAGACAGAGATGACGTTGACATATATTAGAATAATCAGAATACATTACAGTTTTCTACTTCTCTGTTGATCGTATTTACTATTACCAAATGACAAATGCATGGCTTTCCTTGGCGATCATAAGCAAACACCTTTATACGGCGACGGCTGAACTCGAGAGTACGATGCTTGATTAGGAAATTTTTAAATTGTAATTAGTATTTGGTTTTAGAATAGGTTGAAGGTTTTGTAATTCTAAGTAATATTTTTAAAACTTCATATTTGGATGCAAACGAGTCTCTGTAATTATTTTAATGAACACGATTGATTTATTACAAGAGCAATCAGGCCAAATATCATTTAGGTGCTGTTAGCATTCTCTCTTTAAATTTGAAACTTTGCTAGATTCTCGTAAATTCAAGTTTCTTTTCTGGTTTTAGTTCCAGCCATCACG
>OFHS01004901.1:0-12874 GCA_900245855.1 Calvadosia cruxmelitensis
TTTTTTATGCTTCCGCGAGGTAAGTTTATTAATGCATTCTTTAATGCTATTTTTGCAGATTCTTCATTTTTTGCTTTTACAAACACAACAGATATTTTTTTAGTATTTATAGAATCAAATCTCCATGTACCATCTGAATGCTCAAAGACTTTATACTCTCTTTCTGATATAACAGAAGGGTCTGGACAACTTGCATATGCGCTACCTAGTGTGCTTACTACAAATAAAGCTGGCATTAAAATAAGTTTTAAACGTTTTTTGAACATTTTCTTTTTCTCCTAATTTTTTTTCTTTTTCTCTTAATTTTATTTGAATTGTACACCATCACATTTATTTAAATCTGTAAAGTGACAAATATACCCCATATAGCCATACACAAATCCCATTTCACAGTATAAAATGCTCCTGTAGGTTTTATACTGTCAAAATAAAACAGAATATTTTAGTACTAGCCAAAAGACTATCAGGGGTGACCATTGAAAATTTAGACTTTGGAAAATTCATAGAACGATACGACCGCAAGGGGACTTTGTTTTATTTAGACCCTACATATTGGGACTGTGAAAAAGATTATGGCAAGGATTTATTTAGTAAGCAGGACTTTAAGCGACTGGCTAAGACACTGCGTAAAATTAATGGTAAGTTTTTGTTAAGTCTCAACGACACACCTGAAATAAGAGCAATCTTCAAAGGGTTTGATTTTTAAGAGGCCCAAACAAGTGATTCAATTTCAAAAGAAAAAAATACACATTCCTATAAATTATACTAATAACACCCCATATAATGGCGAAAGCAATGAAATTACAAGTTTGGATGATCTCATTGCTTTCTGCGGTTTTTTGATCGAATGCTACCAATATAGTCAGATAGTACTCTTTTTTACCTTCAGATAGCTTTTTACTGGTATTTTGCGTATAAAGTGTTATGTTATTATAAAATATTGCTATGTTAAATCTAAAAGGACTAATGATGACTGAGAACCCTAATATGTACCACTTGACGTGGCAGGAAATTGAAGATGCAGCACAGATTGTTGCAGATAAAATCAAGCCACTTAACCCAAAAGGGATAATTGCAGTCGCCAGGGGTGGTTTAGTCCCATCGGCACTTATTTCGCAAATGCTACCAAACCGTAATGTACATGTTGTTTCTATGGCGACGTACGATGGCAAAAAACAGCGTGATGATGCTGAATTTTTTGCAGAAGCTGACGGTGATGGCGAAGATATGGTTGTTATTGATGATTTATCTGACACTGGTAAAAGTTACAGCATATTACGCGATAAATACCCAAAAGCAATATTTGCTACATTATTTATAAAGCCAGAAGGTGAAGGATTCGTAGATTTATTTGCAAAAGAATTTACGCAAGATACTTGGTTAGTATTTCCTTGGGAACGAGATTAACTCTTAGTTCTGGCATATTAAAAGGATAAAATTATGGAAATCAAATTACATCACGGCGACTTACCAAACGATATTTTTATTGGCGATAGTGTGGCTATTGATACAGAAACTTTGGGGTTAATTCCACATCGTGATCGTTTGTGCTTAGTGCAACTTACTTTTGGCGATGGTGTGACGCATTTGGTAAAATTTGATGGGTATGAATACAATGCTCCAAATTTAAGTAAGATTTTATCGGATGATAAGATTTTGAAAATATTTCATTTTGGCAGATTTGATATAGCCGTGCTATACCATTATTTGAACACTTTGTGCGCACCAGTTTATTGTACAAAAATTGCATCTAAATTAACGCGTACATATACCGATCGTCACGGTTTGAAGAATCTTGTACACGAAATGTTATCAGCGGATATGTCTAAGCAACAGCAATCATCTGATTGGGGTGCTGAAGTGTTAACACCTGCACAAATGGAATATGCAGCAAGTGATGTAATTCATTTACATGCTTTGAAAATTAAATTAGACAAACGCCTCGACCGTGAAGGTCGTTGGGATATTGCAAAAGGATGTTTCAAGTTTTTGCCGACAAGAGCTATTCTTGATTTAAATGGATGGGAAAATAGTGATATTTTTTCACATAGTTAAATCAAAATAATTGGTTATTAGTAGGACTGCTTATTAAGCAATTAGCTATTTAATATCCACCAAAAATATTCAAAATAATAAGGATTTAATATGACACATACAGCCGTAGCTAGCCGTGTATTAAAGCTTGAGGCAAAGGCATTAGAAGTTTTATCTGATACTTTAGGTCAAGAATTTAATGATGCTATAACTATGATTTTGAACTGTACAGGGCGCGTTATTGTCTCTGGTATGGGAAAATCTGGACATGTTGGCGCTAAAATTGCAGCGACATTAGCATCTACTGGGACATCGGCTAGTTTCGTACATCCAGCGGAGGCGTCGCATGGGGATTTGGGTATGGTGTGTGGCAATGATGTAGTCTTGTTATTGTCCAATAGCGGGGAAACTGTCGAATTAGGCGATTTTATTAATTATATCAAACGCTACAAAATTAACAGTATTTCAATTACAAAAACTAACACATCAACATTGGGTATATCTACTGATATATGCCTGATGCTACCTGATGTGGCAGAGGCGTGTTCTCTTGGCTTAGCACCTACGACTTCTACAACTGCTACATTAGCCTTAGGGGATGCAATTGCAGTAGCATTGATAGAGGCGAAGGGTTTTAGTGCGGATGATTTTAAACAATTCCATCCTGGTGGTAAGCTTGGTCAGCAATTACTATATGTTTCTGATATTATGCAAACGGGCGATGTGTTGCCATTAGTAAATACGGGCAAGTCTATGAAAGATAGTTTAGCTGTGATGCAGGAGAAACGATTGGGTTGTATTGGTGTTGTTGATGGTCATAATTTAGTTGGTATATTTACTGATGGGGATTTGTTGCGGAATATATCTGATAACATCCTTTGCAAGAACATTGATGATTTAATGGTAAAAAATCCAATTACTGTTTCCCTAAAGACATTAGCAGGAGAAGTGCTGTCTATAATGCAGGATAAGAAGATTAGTGCTGTATTTGTTATTGAAAACGAAACCGTTGTTGGTCTTGTGCATTTCCATGATTTGCTAAAAGCAGGGGTAGCATAGTATTGTCTATATTACACAATAAAACAGTTTTAGATAAAAGAAAAAACAATGCTTTGAAATCGCATTCGTCTAATTTTTTTAAATCATTTAGTAATGTATTGCTTGCTGGCTTTGTTGTTGCTGTTGTTGCTGTTTTTGCATTTTTAGCTTTTCCCGATAAAGAAGAACGCATTACAAAGGCTAAGCTAGAGCTGGCAGTTGAAAAAGCTAAAGAAAAAGGTGTTTTGATAAAAAATATTGAGTATAATCAGGCTGATAATGGTGCTAAAATAAATGCGGAAACGGCAGTTCAAAAGACAACGGGGCTCTCTTTGAAAAAAGTATCTATTAATGTGAAAGATGGTGGCGTGCTTAAGGCTAAGGTCGCAGATATAGATAATGATAGTGGTGTTATTAGTGCGAAAAATGGTGCGGTTTACAAGGAAAAGAGTGGGCTTAGCGTAATTGTAAATAATATCACATTAGATTCAAAAAAGAATGTTTTATCAGGTCATGGTGGGGTGAACACCACTAGTGATAGAGTGCAGATTCAAGGGCAAAATGTAAATTATAATATTAATGATAAAGTCTTGAAAATTGAAAATAAAGTTATCGTTGAAATAGACGAAGAATAAAAGTAATATAGACTTAGTAATATTAATATAATTGGAATATAGAATGAAAATCACTAATCTAAATAGACAAAGTAGCGGAATGATTGAGGCACGCAATTTAGGCAAGTCTTATGACGGCCGGCCTATTTTGCGCGATGTGTCTTTATATTTGAAGCAAGGCGAAGTCGTTGGTCTTTTGGGTCCGAATGGTGCGGGTAAAACATCTTGTTTTTATATGATAGCGGGATTGATTAAGCCTGACTATGGCAGTGTCTTTTTAGATGGTGTAGATGTTACGGACGCACCTATGTATCAACGAGCTAGGTCGGGGTTAGGCTATCTTCCACAAGAAAATTCAATTTTTAGGGGTTTGAGTGTAGAGGAAAATATTATGGCTGTACTGGAAACGATTGAAAAAGACATTTATAAAAGAAACGAAATTTTGAACTCATTATTAGCAGAGTTTTCTATTACATATCTACGCCACAGCCCTGCAATTACCCTGTCAGGTGGTGAGAGACGCAGACTGGAAATAGCCAGAGCCTTGGCTGCAGGACCTCAATACATATTGTTGGATGAGCCTTTGGCAGGTGTTGATCCTGTTAGTGTAGTGGAAATTGCGGAATTAGTGATGACTTTAAAAGAAAAAGGTATTGGTGTATTGATTACAGACCATAATGTTCGTGAAACACTTGGATTAGCTGATCGTGCCTATATACTGCACGATGGCAAAATTCTTCGTGAGGGAACTGTCTCGGAAATTGTAAAAGATGAAACAGTTAGACGCGTGTATTTAGGGGAATCCTTCACGCTTTAAGTATGGTAAAAAATACTGATATATACTAAAAAAGAGATACTATAAATGTGTCTCTTTTTTTGATTTTGACACATTATAGTATCTGTTAGGCGAAGTGTATATAAGATGTAGTACTTATATACAGCAGTGTATAAATGTATCACTCTAAAGATAGAAGCAAAACTTGCCTGTCTAGGTTAGGATGTTTTATTATATGGTTATATGAACCTATAAAGTCTTATTAATACAAAGGAGAATGTTTATGCAAGTACAAATTTCAGGAAAAAATATAAATATAGGTCAGTCTCTGCCACAGTACATTACTGGGGAATTGGAAGGGCTAGTTAGAAAGTATTTTAAAGACGCTACAGACGCTCGAGTCGTGGTGGAGAAAAACGGTGCAATTTTTAAAGCGGAAATTCGCCTAAATGTGAATCGTTATGTTGGCATAAACACCTCTGCAGAAGCAGGGGATGCATATAGTGCATTTCTAAATGCTCTAAAACACGCTGCTAAGAAAATGCGTCGCAAAAAGCGTCAGATTGTAGATAAACATAGAGTGCATCATCACGCACAATTAGAGCAAGCATTATAAGTGCACTTGTATTCTATGGAATTAGATAAAACTATTTTAAATTATAAAAAGGAAAGCTTTGGCTTTCCTTTTTTTGTTTGTGGGTGACGCCATTGCATTTTTAACAGGCGTTCTGTATAGTAGGGTATGAATTATTCTATCTACACTATACCCATTTTACAGGATAACTATGCGTATGCTATTGCTTGTGATGAAACAGGTGACAGTGTGGTTATTGATTGCGGTGAATCTCAAAACATATTAGATTTTTTAAAAGACGGCAAAACTCTGAAAGCTATATTGCTAACACATCATCACGCAGATCATATTGATGGCGTGCAGGGCTTGAAACGAAGCCTTGAGATGCAAATGAAATGGAATGATTGCTGTGTTGTCGGTAATGGTGAGGATGTCGCAAGAATACCATGCATTACGAAGAGTGTGAATGCAGGGAGTATTTTTACCATTTTAGGCGGATTAGAGGTTTTGGTTATAAACCTTAATGGGCATACTGTGGGCGATATCGGATATTATATTCCCAAATTATCGGCTATTTTTGTAGGTGATTGCCTATTTACACTTGGGTGTGGTCGAATGTTTGAGGGCACTTACGAGATGTTTTGGGAAAGTATGCAAACGCTGAAAAAATTGCCAATGGATACGCGTATATATGGCGGGCACGAATACACAGAATCTAATATAAAATTCACTGAATATTTGGATTTGAAATCGGATAGGCTTGTTACTTATATAGAAGAACTCAAGGAGCTGATTGCAAATAATATACCAACTATGCCGTGCTTCTTGGGCGATGAAATGCTTTGTAATCCATTTTTAATCGCAAAAACAGTGGAAGAATTTAAAAGATTCAGGCAGAAAAAAGATGCTTTTTAAGCATGCCTTTTCTTTGTATATAACCCAATACGAATTACCTTGTTTCACTTGATTTTATAAGGGTTTTGCTCTATTGTTATGGAATGAATATTAGTTTTATAAAAATGAACGGTCTAGGCAATGACTTTGTGATTATGGATAATCGCAAAGAGCCTATTCCTATGACCTCTGATTTTATGAAATCTATCAGCAACCGCCGTACAGGCGTTGGTTGCGATCAGGCTATTGTAGTGAGTGCCAGCGCCAAAGCCGATATTTATATGCATATTTACAATCAAGACGGAAGTGTGGCTGGTGCGTGTGGTAATGCTACTCGCTGTGTTGCTGATATTACAATGACGGAATTGTCGGCAGAGGTGTGTTCAATTGAAACGCAAGCAGGAGTGTTGTTTTGCAAGCGTGTAGATAATTTGATCGAAGTGAATATGGGTAAGGCTAAAACAGATTATGCTAGTATTCCTTTAGTGAAAAAAATGGATAGTTCATCTGTTGATATTGGGTTGAATATAGGTGCTGGTTATTGTGTGAATATGGGTAACCCGCATGTGGTGTTTTTATGTGAAGATGCCGAGGCTGTTGCCTTGGCTGAATTAGGAACTAAGATTGAAAATCATTCTTTTTTCCCTGAACGCACTAATATAGAATTTGTTAGCCCTGTGCGTGATGGTGTGGTTCGTATGCGTGTGTGGGAGCGTGGAGGTATGATTACTAGGGCTTGTGGCTCTGGTGCTTGTGCCGTGTTTGTAGCCAGTGAGCATTACGGTATTGGGGGGCAGGCAGTGGAAGTTGTTATGGACGGAGGATCTTTGTTTATGACATATGATAATGAAAAAAATGTTTTAATGCGTGGTGCTTCTGCGGTGAATTTTAAAGGTGTCTATTTTTATGACTGATAGCATTGAAAAGAAAAAAAAAGTTGAAGTTGTAACCTTTGGCTGTCGTTTGAATACTTATGAATCTGAAGTGATGAAAAATCACGCTCAAGAGGCAGGATTGAAAGATGTTATAATTGTAAATACTTGTGCGGTTACGGCGGAAGCTGAACGACAAGGGCGTCAAGCTATTCGCAAATTACGCAAAGAAAATCCAGATAGTGAAATCATTGTAACTGGTTGTGCAGCACAAGTGCATTCTGAAGAATTTGGTGCCATGGAAGAAGTAAGCGTTGTTATTGGTAATGATGAAAAAATGTCTGCCAAAACATACCAAGATATGAGCAATCCATTTATCGGTCATAATCAAAAGATTAAAGTAAACGATATTATGGAAGTGAAAGATGTTGCAGGTCATATGATTACGGGCTTTGATGGTCATACACGCGCATTTGTCCAAGTGCAAAATGGCTGTGATCATCGCTGTACTTTTTGTATTATTCCATTTGGGCGTGGTAATTCACGCAGCGTTGCTATCGGCGAAATCGTATCGCAAATCCGCTTGTTGGTTGAGCAAGGGTATAAAGAAGTTGTTCTTACAGGCGTTGATATTTCTTCATATGGCGGAGATTTGCCTGGTAAACCTACACTCGGTCAGATGGTTAAAAGATTGCTTGGTTTAGTGCCTGATTTACAGCGTTTGCGTATATCTTCTATTGATTGTATTGAGATTGATGAGGACTTGTTTAATGTTATTTCTAACGAGCCTAGGTTGATGCCACATATGCATTTATCTCTGCAATCTGGCGACAACATGATTTTAAAACGCATGGCGCGCCGACATAGCCGTGAAGATATTATTGCTCTTATTGCTCGCTTGCGTGACTGCCGTCCTGATATGGTTATTGGTGCAGATATCATTGCAGGTTTCCCAACGGAAACGGAAGAGATGTTTGACCAGACTCTTAATATTTTAAAAGAGTGTAATGTAACTTGGGTACACGCTTTTCCTTATTCAGAAAGAGTTGGTACGCCTGCGGAAAAAATTCCAAATAAAGTCCCAGTGCCTGTGCGTAAAGAAAGAGCGAAACGCTTGCGCGTACTAGCAAGTGAAATGCAGATTAAATTTTTTGAAAGTTTAATTGGCACAGAGCAAAATGTATTGGTAGAAAAAAACAATACAGGTCATTCAGAACAGTACGCACCTGTGCGTGTGAACACTGATGTGGCTGAAGGCACAATTGCTCGTGTGAAAATTATGGAAGCATCTGATAAATTGTTAATAGCTGAATTGGTTTAAGGATAATAAAATGGTATTTGATTGGGTAAAAAAATTAACGAGTGCGTCTGATAAAGTTGATTCAAGTAAAGATGTTTCTGATGCTAAAAATGTAGTTAAGGAAATTAAACCGAAGGCAGAAAAAGCAGAAAAATCTAAAACAAAAAAAATAAGAGCTGTTAAAGAAAAGGTTAAGGTTTTTTCAGAATCTGAAGCCAAAGAAAAATCTGATTGTTCTGTAAAATCTAAAAAAACTACTAAAAAAATTAACACTCCTGCCAAAATAATAGAGGAAACAATAATAAAAAATATTGTTGTAGAAGATGTTATTGAAACCAATCCTGTTAATAAAAGGGGATGGCTTGGTCGTATGTTCGGGGGGCTGGAAAAGTCTTCATCAAAATTAACGGACAGTATTGCAGGTGTTTTTACCAAAAGAAAATTAGATAAAGATGCTATTGACGATTTACAAGATATTTTGATTATGGCTGATATGGGTGTTGAAACAGCAAAAACTTTTACAGATAATATTTCTGCTAATCGTTTTGATAAAGAAGTATCAGATGATGAAATAAAAAGTGCTTTAGCGGACGAAATTGAAAAGGTCTTGTCGCCTCTGTGTGAACCGTTGCAAGCCCGCACCGATGTAAGCCCTCACATTATATTAATGGTAGGTGTTAATGGAGCTGGTAAGACTACGACCATTGGGAAGTTAGCATCTAAATATATAGCAGAAGGCAAAACAGTGATGCTTGGTGCTGGGGATACTTTTCGTGCTGCGGCTGTCGAACAATTACAGGCTTGGGGCGCGCGTGTTGGTGCCGAGGTTGTCGCCAAAGAAGAGGGTGCTGATGCTGGGGCGTTGGTGTATGAAGCCATTGAAAAAGCCAAGTCTAACAATGTGGATGTATTGTTAATTGATACCGCAGGCAGGTTGCATAATAAAGCGTACCTTATGGAAGAGCTGAAAAAAATTAATAGAGTTATTAAGAAGTTAATACCTGACGCTCCTCACGATACTGTATTAGTTCTTGATGGTACCGTTGGGCAAAATGCTATAGAGCAAGTACGCCACTTTTCCGATTGTGTCAACATAAGTGGGATTATAATGACTAAGCTTGATGGGTCTGCGCGCGGTGGCGTTCTCGTTAATGTTGCAGGACAGTTTGATTTATCTATACATGCCATTGGCGTTGGGGAAACAGCGGACGATTTAAATGCGTTTGTTGCAAAAGATTTTGCTCACGGGTTATTAGGTATGACTACAGAAAAAAGCCTATGACAATCAGCTTTATAGATATTGTAATTTATTGATAGCTGCTTTATGTCATGCATCTTGGAATGGAATTTTAAAGGTTATTCCAAGCGAAGATAAAATAGTTATGTCTGTATTGATCAATTCTGGTGGGGCTATTTTATTTTTTATTTTTGGGGCTTTGTTTTTTTTCTGGTAGTTTCTGAACTGTATTTGAACACAGGGATATAGTGATGGTTGCATTTCTTAGTAGTGTAGTTCATTTTCTCTACTGGATAGCTTTACCAAGAATGTATGAAACTATGGATATGAGTCAAGCCTATCCAATTGCAAGAGGGGTGTCCCCAATATTAATTGCGATGGTCGCTTTTATTGTTCTTGGGGAAGATTTGAGTACAACGGGCGTAATTGGTATCTTGGTATATTTGTTGCGTCAACGGGCGTTTTATTAAATGCGATCCCTAAACGGGACAGTAAATTTAATTTCAAAATAATAATGCCGGCTGTATTTGTTGGGTTACTTATTGCGATATGCACAATTGTGGACGGATATGGAATGCGAATAAGTTGAGACTCGTTACAATTTTTAAACTTATACGGTTTGTTTTAAACTATATTAGCGGTTTTATTGCTGAGCTATAAAAAGAATAAAGGCTCGCTGAATATAATCAGAAATATAAATTTGTTGCCATGGGGTCTATTTTGAATGGACTTGCTTATGACTTAGTGTTATTTATGATGATTAAGATACCTTTTGCTTATGTGTCGTAGATACGAGAGCTGTCTGCTATTTTTGCTGTTTTAATCGGCGTATTTATATCCAAGGAAACAGCGGGTGCTAGAAGATTTTTATTTGCCCTAATAACGGTTATTGGGTGCGTTGTCATTGTTTTAGGAGGCTAAGATGTTAGAACATATTCCATTAATTGCGTTTGGTGTTGCATATTATTTTGAAGGATTATTAACAGCTACAGCAGTATTAATGGCTGTTAGTGTTGTGGTTATTCCAATTCTTTGGAGAAAAACTGGCAAGGCTCCAATGATGCACATACTTACAACTGCTTTATTAGCTATTATGGGTGGGGCAACTTTATTTTCTGGTAATCCTGATTTTATAAAAATGAAACCTACTGTTGCATCAATCGTTTTTGCGGGTGTTATTTTTGGTGGGCTTTTCTTTAATAAAAATGTTGTGAAAATGATGTTAGGTAATGCATTTACAATGTCTGATATGGCATGGAAAAGATTGGCAATTCGTAAAGCTATGTTTTTTATCACACTGGCCGTGGCGAATGAATATGTTTGGAGAAATTTTACAGAAGTGCAATGGGTGCAATTTAAATTATTTGGTTTTGGACTTGGTTATATTGGATTTATGGTAGTGCATATATCATTTTTCAAAAAGAATGCAAAACTTGTAAAATAGGCTTCTAGTTTATAAACCTAAATCTTCATCGCTATCATCAAATTCATATGAGTTCAAATCTGATGGTGTTTTAGAATTACCACCAATGCGTGATTTCTCATTCTGCAAAGTAATGTCACGAATTGCGGCATAAAAATCTAATGAAGTATTTTCTAATGTTTCGTCAGCATTAATGTATTTTGCTCTATTTTTAACAATCTTTAATATTTGTATTTTCTTGTATTCATTGTGCATTCTAAGAGGCGATGATGCAGTTTCGCTAATCCCTGATAAAACCTTACGGCTAGAACCGTGGCCTAAAAATGGTAATACTAAGTAAGGACCTTGTTCTATCCCGAAATGAGCTACTGTTGCATTAATGGATGTTGGTTTATAGTCTTGAACTCCCACATACTCACCAGCGTCAGATGTCCCTGCTGTAAGGATAAAGCTTACGCTAAATTTTAACAAAGCTTCTTTACTGTTGTTCCATTTTCCTTGTACGGCGTACGCCACTGAATCAATAGGATATTCCCATAAATCAAAAAAGCTGGAAACACGCGTTGTTATTACTTCTGGTATAAAATCGGCATACACGACGGATAATGGGCGTAAAAACACTTTGTCTACGGCATTATTAAACTCAAAAACAGGCCGGTTATATATTTCAAATGGATCAATGTCTTTTACTTGAGTAGATGGTTTTTGTTTGTTTGTTATTTTTTTGTCGTCAGTGGCTATTAATTTTCCCGCTGCAAATAAAGATGTGTGCCCGGATAGCCCAATAACGACACCGCATAAAAGTTGTTGAATGTGTTTCTTTTTTCTGTATTCCATGATCAAAATATATTATGATATGTAAATATCTACAACTTATTTTTCAATAAATTTATTATCAAGGGCGTGCGTAGTGATTTCATTTACTATAAAAAATATTTTTAACAATCAAAAAGATTTGAGTCTTGTAGTCTTAGCGTCTGTTATTGGAATTTTGTGTGGCATACTCGCTATGGGATTTAGGGAAGTTGTTTTTTTTGTTCAATCAATATTTTTCAATGGCAGTGATCACAATTTCGTAAATTTAGTAGAATCGATGCCTTTTTATCAACTGTTGTCGATAACAACGGGCGGTGGATTATTAGTTGGCTTGATAGGCAAATACTTTTTAGCAGCAAATCGTTCCCAAGGCATGACCGAAGTGGTTGAAGTTGCTTTGAAAAAGAACACACAAATTACAATGAAATCAACATTCTTTTCTGTGCTTGTGAATACTATTACTTTGGGTACGGGCGGTAGTGCGGGTCGTGAAGGGCCTATTGTGCATTTTGCGAGTGGCATTAGCACTTACATATTAGACAAGCTTTCAATTACAGGCAGGGATAGAAAAACTTTACTAGGCTGTGCTGCTGCTGCCGCGGTAGGGGCATCATTTAATGCACCAATAGCAGGTGTGTTTTTTGCCGCAGAACTTATCACTGGTTCTTATGCAATGTCTAGATTTGTTCCTGTTGTGATTGCGTCTATATCAGGCACATTTTTAACACATATGGTTTATGGCGATTTCCCCGCTTTTATTGTTATTAGCACAGGTAAAATTGCATTGAGTGAGATGCCTGCGTTTATTGTATTGGGAATACTTTCGGCTTTTGTTGCTTTTAGCTTTATTCGTGGAGTTAGTTTTATTTTTAATTTTGCGAAAAAAAATAAAATTCCTTTAATGATTTGTCCTGCTATCGGTGGTTTTTTTGTGGGCATGATTGCTTTAGTTTTTCCTGAAGTATTAGGGACAGGTTATTTTGCAACTGATAGTGCCATTGCAGGAAATATTTCTTTCTTGTTATTATTGGCATTATTAATTGCCAAAATTACAGCCACTATATTAACACTGGGCTTTGGTGGCGGGGGCGGTGTTTTCTCTCCGTCATTATTTTTGGGGGCAATGTTAGGCGGTGCTTTTGCGTTGCTACTTGGTATGGTTTCTTCCTTATTTGGTCTTGGCATGACTGTGTCTTATACCGCATATACTCTAGCAGGCATGGGGGCAGTCGCAGGGGCAGTTCTTGGGGCTCCTGTGTCCACAGTGTTTATGATATTTGAACTGTCAGGAAACTAT
>OFHS01004903.1:0-12873 GCA_900245855.1 Calvadosia cruxmelitensis
AGACTGTCTGGTCCAGGTCAGGATTCAGCCAGATTTTTGCTGGTCCGGTCCAGTCCGGGTCCGGCTGAACGCATTTGTAATCCGGTCTGGTCTGTTCCGGCACCAAAATTGTGGTCCAGTCGATCCCTAGATATATTATCACTGCCGTTACCAGTAAGGGACTGCTATGTGAAGCTCAACCTTTGTTTGGGATCAACTTGTCTCAACATTCTCCAAAACTGCTTTCTCTAACAGCATAGATTGCGCCCAAAGAACTACAGTGAAACCTCGTTACTATCGCTATGGTTTCCAGCCAAAAATCGTGATAATAAGCAGGTCGTGATATTATTATATTAAGTGGGTACAAAAAGTTGATTCAGACAAAGCTTTGTTCTCTAATTGAAGTGGAATTAAGCGGGTTGTGATATTAACCGAGGTGATATTAACGAGGATACATTATTTAGATAAACATATAAACAAAGGCAAGCTACACGCACGTACACAATGCACTATGGTACTGTTCTTGGCACCGCTATACAATACATAACAATAATGAAGCATAAACTACCATCGATAATTTCACCAAACGAGAGCACTTACGACCATGTTTGTCTTTGTAATGATATATTTCTCCTTTCTTGGAGTTGCCTGAAAAATTTAATTGTAATTATTTGTTATAGATAACAAACCAGCCAACTGCTAAACGAAATAGGCTCATATGCTTTCCTGATAATATATGACGAATGCCGTGGTCCATTTTTGTATGTTTCCACGTTTAGATGTTTGAATTCAATAAATTACATAAATTACATAAATTACATAAATTACATAAATTAGATAAAATTAGATAAATTAAGCTAGATGAGCGTTTGGATTGATTGATGGGTTGATTGATTAATTGATTGATTGTAGACAATGAGCGGCCTCAGTTCACAACAGGGGACAAATATATTAACGAAAGAACTTCTTTCTTTTCAGGATTTCTCAATTTCGTTACATGGATACATAGATTGATTGATTGATTGATTGGTTGATTGATTGGTTGGTTGATTGATTGATTGATTGATTGATTGGTTGATTGATTGATTGATTGATTGATCGATTAATTGATTGATTGATTGATACGTGTCTTTATTTGAACAATTATCAACACAAAGATTACAAGAATAGAAGACACATGCATGTGCGCTTTCACTAAACGGAATAATAGACTGTTATTCCGGAAGGTCTAGCAATTTAAGCTTTTCGTTAGAAACAAAGACATTCGATGCGTCGACAACATCTTGCTGCAGATCGTTCCACAACTGCACAATACAACTGAAAAAGGATTGATTGATTGTAAAATTGATTGATTGATGAATTGATTGATTGATTGATTTATGCTAAATGCTTACAAATATGTCTTATAGAAATCACTGCGCATCATTACAGATCTGAGTAATATTACATTTCTGACCAACTTGAACTTCAGGTCAATGAAATTGGTATACAGGGACAAGCCTGAATTTATTGTAGCCGGAAAGAACACACAACATAATTAATAAACGGCATAGATTTTACAAAATAATATAGATATAAAACTAGACACGCGTAAAGTGTCTTACCTAAAAGCTTACTTGGATCAATCACATTAGCACCTGTTGGAAAGTAGTTCAGAGGAATCACTACTTGCATCATGCATTGAAATTACATAACAACATATTATCAACTGCATACCTCCATACAATTCATCATCATCATCATCATCATCATCATCATCATCATCATCATCATCATCATCATGGTCTTTATTTCACGAGGGTGACCTGGTAAGCGTTCAGCTTGTCTCCCCAGGGATCTCATTACAATTAATCAATAACTACTAGTTGCTCATGTAAACAGTTACCATCACTAATTATTTGTATACAATAGAATCTACCGACCAAGGGATCGACGGAAATCGTGAAGTGGTCTCTTGACACAGGTGGTCACTGAAGACAGGTATACTATTTTGTTTGAGATAATATTAAGGCCCGTATGGAAAACTCGTAAATCGTACGCCGGATTTTACACCAAACTTTTATACACTTGTATGCCAAAAATGTTCGGATTGATTATAATCTCAACCAAGGCCTCAAGTCAATAAGGAAAAGTACGCCAACTAGTGAAATTCACAAACTTTCGGAGGACGTACGCCAAAATTTGCTTTGGCGTAGGTTCACTCCACGCTGGGATAACCCGCAACATACACGTTTTCCATTCGGTTATTAAGGGACTACTCATATGCTGTCAATTGACAGTTGACACTAGTGGTTGTTCAGTACAAAAGAACAGTGTTGTTTAAACGTTTAAAGGACGATAGGAAGGCAGTTTCTCCTAACAGATGTTCGCTTAGTCACAAAGGCATGTTGGTCTCTACATAATTGGACACTAAGAAGAAGTCGTACTTTTATCTGAATAAATACATACCCTACAAAGTGGATAAGCTTTTCAATAAAAATACATTCGAAAATACTGTTTGTTTTGAAAGTAGACCTATTCATCTGTAACATCACATACCGGTAAACAGAATATGATTAGCGGGAAAAAACTGTGTATCAACTTATACATAAAAGCAGTGCCGTTTTAAGCGTCGAGATGGCCTAAAGCATTTTACCCCAAGGGGGCTTGATATTCAACGATTAACTAGCCCGAAACTTACTACTGCTAAAATGTTTACCCATTGGCATATCAAAGATGTTGCTTTTGCTCTCAAACAACAAATTAGGAAAAATTAATTCAGTAGCACTCTGCAGTTGATTGCACACTGCACTAGATCTCAACATATTGTGAATTTGAATACTTGAACTGACATTGAGAAGGGCCTATCCAGACTGAGGGCCTAAAGCAGGTGCTTTGAGTGCCTACTGGTTAAAACGGCCCTGCATAAAAGTCATATAGAGGCCTGATCACATTAATTAGGTGTAATCAGACTAATTAGGCCTACAGTACTATGATCCTCAAAGGTGGTATTGATCAACAAATTTTATTGCAGAAGACCTGAAGGAATTTTAATCACAATTTTCATTTACATATAGAAGTAATTCTATTATAGGTTGTCTAAGAAATTCATATTCATAGATTCGCCACTATAAACAGACAGCAGTTACAGACAGAAGACCAGCAAAACACTAATTTTGATCGTGACGCACTAATGGAGTAAAAAATCATCAATAATCTTAATTTATAAACAGTAATTAAATAATAATCACTTGTTGCAACACAATCAGTGTCACATACCATCACACATGCAGTCTCGTGGCAACCGGCTATTTGATAGCGGACTGCGTCGAAGCCTTGCAAATGGATGTTCAGCATCTAAATGAAAAATATTACTTATATATGTGATAGAAACTCACGCACATTTCAACCAATAAAATCATTTCAGAAAGTGATTTCTGATAATTTGAAGAGTGTGGTGACGTCAGCTAGCTCCTTATCAGTCACCCTGTCACCTTGTCCGTATCACCTGTCATTGACCCTTCGTCATCTCTTAATTAGTTGCCTGTAAATATGTCTTATCATTTGATTTCAAGTTAAATTGATTGCGAGCCACCTTGAGAGCTGGTTGTGTTTTACTGTGTACTTCTGCCACAGCAAATAGACATGAATTGCACATGAATACTAGAAGCTAGCCTTTTAGCAATATTTCTAGCAACCGAAAGCGTAGTTAAATAACCATGCTGTCAACACCTTGTGAGGTTCTGCTTCTTCCTTATTCAATTTTTAGTAAAAATGTCACTTCAAGGCGTACAGAATATTGCCTTTTTCTGCCACTGTATGTCCCAAAACAATTTACAGCGAAACCTGCCTATAACAGTCATCTTTGGGACCTGAGAAAAATGGCCTTTATAGACAGGTGGCCTTTCTGTCCAGGTTGATTTCTATAGAAAGTGTTGTTGGGGATTATGAAGAGTGGCCTTTATACACATGTGGCTGCTCTGTAGAAGTGACCGCTAATACAGGTTTGACTGTATTACTGATCAGTATCAAGATATTCGAAATTTTTGAGTAGAATCGAATCATGAGCTGCCAAACAATCGAACATCCAAAATTCAATCGAACAGCATCCCTTAGTCAATGGAAGTTTTGCATTAGCCGTGATAATCCATTATAGTATTTATGTTGCTGTCGTTGTCTCCTGTGCATCAAACCATAGATGTACAAATCTCACGGACACTAGACTTATACAACGTATCAACAGTCTTGCAAGTACTCATTATAAAAGTAATTAATTAGTCATGTCAAGTTACTTTTAGAGTAATTAATTACTCTTCCTTGAAAAATTAATTTGTTTCGAAACTAACTATTTTTTGGAGAATCGTTATTTGTAGTGTAGTTAATTATTTTGGGCCAGTAATTTTCACATCACTGCGTATACACTACCTTGAAGCTGATCTGGCTCTACGAATTCAACAGGCACAAGAAGTCCAGACACTTGAGGACCTAGAAAGACAAATAAATGTTGTTACATCGCATCTTTCTCCTGCCACATGGTATTTCACTCATTTTAATGCTTTCGTTGAAATAGAAAGCAAGTTATAATAGCAAATGTAAGCGCAAAGAATAACTGAATCAGCATATGAGTCACTCCATGCCAGTTTATCCATCAACAATAGCACCCAACATTTCAGAATTCCAACTTTTTGAAATATATTCGATAAAAGCATTGTGTGTTGATCGCAACTGAAAAATAGTTTAACAACAACACAATAAACTGATTACTCTAATCGACTGAAAATGTTCAATTGTCAGAGTTCCAAAATGCAAAATATCCGTAATGTTTGCATACATTGTGAGATATCCCTAATATGGGAGAATAGAGGAGTTTCACATGAAATCTGAGAAAAAATAGCGGGCTATTAAGGGAGGTTGGATAATATGCTAGATGATATAAAGCAAGGTAAGAATATGAGAGTTTGAACAACGACTACCTAATGAAAAGTGGCTTTGAGGGATATTATGCGATGGGACATTTAGGCGAGCTAAACTGTACAGTGAAACTTGTCTATAATGGTCACCTTCAGGACCTGAGGAAAATGACCTTTATATAAACAAGTGGCCTTTCTGTCCAGATTGATTTATAAAGAGTGGCCTTTATACGCAGGTGGCTGCTCTATAGAGGTGGCCGTTAATACAGGTTCAACTGTAACAAACCTGTCTCGTTTTCTGCCACTTGTGGCAATGGACTGAGTTCAAACTCTTCTTCTTTATCATCTGATGATTCTGAAACAGAAATTAACAGGAAAGCACTGATCAATAATTCATTGCTCATGTTAGGCCTACTCTAGCACATTGTAATGGATGACAAAGTCAATTAATTGCTAACAGCAAATGTATGAAATAATTAGGAAATAATTAAGAAATAATTATAATTATAATTATCTCTCGGAATTTGCTAGTTACAAGTTATAGGTTGTAGGTTCTACTTGCTAATATCAGACTCTTCGAGTGTTTCACTGTCAAACAGTCGTAGAAATCTCTGACAAGAAATGCAAATGTCCAAATGATACTTTTTACAGAATCTATGCGACTCTGCTTCATTTCGCTTCAGACAGTTCTTGCCATGATTATTGTTTGGTGAAGTGATTCAATACCACAATAGAGGTGCGCTCATGAGTAACATTGAAATGCACGGAGTTACTGGGTGCCATTATGGAATTTGAGGGGTTGTTACTCCTTTTCTGAAGTTGACTGCAGGACTGCAGCTCAACAAACTACAAATGACAATTTCATGCTTGCTTTACATTCCTCCAAAGAAAAAAATCTGAGGAATTCCCAGTCGGACACTGGGTCCAGCTTGTACGCATACTCATTGTCTAAGCATTTACCCATTGAACGTAGCCCTAACTAGCAGAAACTGCGAAGGAATGAACCAAATTTGTAACAGGTCTATGTCGGTTGCATACAGTTGCACCCCCAGGGTAATCAAATTTCACATCATCGGATGAAATCTGTGTCTGCTTCTTCGGATATTCAGTTAATCCGANATAAATTAGGGCTTTCCTTTGATATCCAAGTAGAAGCACATGTTGCACAGCCATAAACATTATTGGCTTTAGTGTTATCTAGATCACAGATCTACTATGCAATAAACTGCAAAATGATACAAATCTTTGTCCATTTTCTTAGCTCTATTTAGTACTTTTTCAAGCAGAGCTAGAAATAGAGTGATAAAGAAGAACTAACGGAAATACTATTGAATAGATCTGAAGATTGAAAGGAATAGGCCTAAAACACACAAAATAAAGCAACAACTTCAACAAGCAACAGTAAGAAGCCTGCAACGACAANAAGAAGAGCCCCAAAGACTGACCGTGAATTTTAAGAGCACGTTTCATTGCCTCATCGAGGTCGTCTGCTGCAGGTGCCAAATGTGGGGACGAAAGCTGGTCTTGCTGAGTTGCATTTTTCTCCGGCTGCAACGGGACTTTGGGGACATCTTGCTGAATCTTTACTGCCTCACTAGGCAATGGTGCCACTGCATGAGAACTAGAATTGGTTGCAGAGCTTTCCGTTTTCGTTGCTTCCACTTCTGGATTGTTTTGCTTCGGTGAGACATGTTGAGCAGCTGTGAAAAGTTGAAATGCAAGAGGTAGAAATACGAATGAACTTTGGCAAATAAAGATGGCGAAATTGAATTTTCCCGCGAGATTTCAGTCAAGTGGCTAAAGGCGTTCAAGTGGAAATATCCTATCTTCGGAACATAATGTTTGATTAACTTTTCTATTCTTGCTTAACTATCATCTATAATTATTCCATATGCTATTGTGTTCCGATTTCAAGTTTTGTGTTCCGATTTCAAGTTTTGTGTTCCGACTTTTGTGTTCTGCACTTGTGGGCCACCGTAATTTATTTTAATTTTAGTCAACTGAATGATTGATTTTTAATAATATGTATTGTTTTGCTATTATAATTATGGTGACCTTTTAAGAAAAAGAAAATCGTAAACTACGTCATCATGTTACCTTTCTGTTCTTCATTTGGTTTCCATTTCAAAGTACTGATGAGTGTAGTTGCACTTCTTTCCGTTCCCGTAACCGGCTTCGGTTCAACTTTTTTATCATCTGCAAAAATGTTTTGTCTCATGAACAATTCTGTTTCAAGCAATATGAGACTCAATTTTCAAATTCTTTCAATGACAATTTCAAATAATACCTTCGATACTGGCAAGTATCTTTCCTATCGGTATACTGGACAACCCTTGTCCTAGAACGAACCAATGAATAACATTACCAAACACTCCAAGAATAATGTGTCCTAATTATTAAGTTGTCCGCATTTTCATGTTTGGGTATTCCATTTTTATATTTTCAATATTTTAAATCAGTAGTGTGCTTTAAAAAAGTTGTTCTGAAAATGACTCGCTACATTATTCTGAAGAACGATAAAATATAATATACTGTACAGTGAAGCCTTTCTATAATGGTCACCTTTGGGACCTGAGGAAAACGACCTTTCTAGACAGGTGGCCTTTGTGTCCAGGCTGATTTCTATAGAAAGTGTCATTTTGGGGTTATGAAGAGTGGCATTTAGAAACAGGTGGCTGCTCTACAGAGGTGGCCGCTAATACAGGTTTGACTGTACGCATTCGAAGACATGTTGCAAATCTGTTCTTGACACCAACGTCATATCAAAAATCATTTCTAAAACTCAACACAATTATATCCAAATGAAAACAATTATTCGATTAAATGGATGTTAGATATTTTAATATTATTATTATATTTACCTTGATGTTCTTCGTGTTGGCTTTGNCAGGTGGCCTTTGTGTCCAGGCTGATTTCTATAGAAAGTGTCATTTTGGGGTTATGAAGAGTGGCATCTAGAAACAGGTGGCTGCTCTACAGAGGTGGCCGCTAATACAGGTTTGACTGTACGCATTCGAAGACATGTTGCAAGTCTGTTCTTGACACCAACGTCATATCAAAAATCATTTCTAAAACTCAACACAATTATATCCAAATGAAAACAATTGTTCGATTAAATGGATGTTAGATATTTTAATATTATTATTATATTTACCTTGATGTTCTTCGTGTTGGCTTTGAGCTTGGCTTACTATCGTGAGTAGTATGAAAAGCCACCGTCGCATAACTCCATCAAACATTGATGACTCTGCAGGGAAGAACATCAATGCCATAAAAATGTGAATGGCGCATAGGAATTATACCGAGAGATGCCAGATCATTTGAAACAATTTGCAGGATTCAATTTAATTTTCTTCTCTTATTGGATTCGGACTGCACCGTTTTATATAACTGCTATTTCCATGGGGATATGCCTATAGCGCATGTTATATATTTATTTGATTTGATATTATTATACGAAAAGTCAATACCAAAGAGGTAGGCAAATACAGGAAATCGCTATAACGCATAGCCTATGACAATTTACAGTAATATTGTAAAATATTAGTAAAAGTTTAAAAAATTACTAAACGACACCTGAAACAAGGCAATGCTTACTTTGTTCAAATTTTTATCAAAATTGCGAGTAAAAGTTTCTTTGTTCAAATTCTATCATACCACGCTTAGGCATTGCAAATAAATGCCACTTCTAGCTGCACTGCTGCATTAGATACGCAGCAAAACCAAAGGTAAATCTCATGCAGGGGCTTGGAGAGAGTCCTTGCAACGTGGCAACACGGCGGTTAGCATTTTAAGTTCAGTTACTTAAAAACGATTAGAAAGTTTCAATTTGAGAATAGTCTGATAGGGACATTTTGTAAGTGTAGTTTTTAGCAGTTTTTGTAAATATTGTTGAAATAGTTTACTTCAAAGTATTAGAAATTTTATTATAATGCTACATGATTTAAATAAAATTTACTTTTAAAATTATTGTCTGCATACCATTGGCATTATTTAGTAAGCATCATGGTCTTAATTTATTTTTGCTCTCGCTTCGGAGAATTCGTTTGTATGATGTGATCAACTGCACGATTTCAGCTTCCACGAATTTCCTTTGTTAGTTATCTATTTAAATTGTGTAGTTCATTACATCCCCTCCCATGACCAGAAACCAATTTCGCAGTGAGAAACCTCTTAAAAGTAAGAACACGCGGTTCAAACATAAAATCTATCTAACATAACATCTATAACATAATATCTGCTCCGTGCAAAAAAGCTTTGTAAGCTTATCGGATTTCTCAGATTAAATGACGATTGATTGATTGAAACAGGAGCTTTTTGTCTTGCCAATATTAATTATTGAAAAATGGCAGCAACTACTTAAATCTTGTATAGTCTGTCATAAAATTGACATCAACGTAGAATCGATATTTAGATGAGACATCTGATCGAGTACTTCGCTTCAATCCGTCATTGAGCCTTCACAAGTTAACCAAATCTACGTCGTTGAGAGTTTAATTGGTATATAACTACACTTCAACATATTTTAAAATGAAATAATGTTGCTATGTGGAGAACTTTAATTAAATCCGACTCATGAGTAAGAAATGAAAAGATTGGCTGCGTTTTTATAACTTTATCGTTGCTCGTTTCAATTGTAAATGATACTATTTTTCAATCTTAGCTTATTTTGCACGATTTATTTTTCCATTATTATTGATAGCAATTTCAGTATTGGTACTGATATATAAGGATGCAATGAACTATATATATTACATCTGTGGATGCAGTCCTATTATTTAAAATGGCGATGATTATAGATTTGCCTTATTAAAACGTCAAGCAATCTATTCAATCACCATCTTAATTGACATCTAATTTTAAAGTTCGTTTGGAAAGGAGCAAATCTTTGATAACAACTGTTTTGTTGGCATCTTGGAAGATAGTTAATATATCGATGAAACTGCTATAGATTGTACATTCTACAAAGTTCCTCTAATTCTATATAACGGTAATATTTTCTGCAATTAACCACGAAATACCTTGGTCATTGTCCGATATTGTCAATACTCCAGTCTATCTCCCAAAATCGAATACCGATAGTCCATCCATTCGGTTTATATCCGATTTCAATAAAGTAGAATCTTGCCACGCTCGTCGAAGGATCCCCAGGAGCTAACGCTTCATCGTCCTCGTTTCCATCACGTCATTATCTTGGAATTTAAACAGTAAACATTGATCTGATCACGTGATCAATGTGACCTCGCTTCAACGAACAAGTTAGTTTGACAGCTAGATACACAGAGCAAATTTACCGATATTTACAGTAGATTTAAAGCTGGTTTAGTTTCCTTGATGATATTTCTTCTAAGCCCTTTGCATTCTTTTACAAGAAAGCTCTGTTGTTTTTAAAATTCCAAGATTTTAAGGAGACTTTCATCTATCGGTTTGTGGGCAGAACCAATGCGTTTGCGATAAGCAAACTCGTTAGAGCTTAACCGATATTCTTGATCCTGGTTTTATCAGATATGTGATACATCGTGTAGGATCTTAATCCTTGAAGTGAGGCAATATGCATACACTATGACACGTACAGTAGTCTTATTATTGTTGAGTCTATCAGTAAGTGCTCGTTATTGAGATCTTGGGGGTGTTTTGAAGGAGGCTCTCGTGTTTTGACCGTGTTTATGAGCAATCCTCGACCCGTACTGACTACGGCCATAATCAAGCTTCAGTCGCCATGGTAATTAGGTTTGGGCATAAGCAACAAGACCCTGGAGATTACATAGCTGAGCAAGAATATTCTGTTATGAATTATAGATGGCATTTTCTACGGGCACTGCGCACCGCTTACTGAATCAATTTCTTCTTGTTTCATGATGTGTAGAAGATAGTGATCAATGTTATAACGACGATATATCCTTTTGTCTTTTGACCGGATACAACCGAGTGTATTCCGTTTATATCCCGAGAATTCACCGACTTCTGGCTGTCGTTGTTCGACGGCAGCGAGCGAGCGCCATGAAGTTGGGCTGCTTCGTTGCAGCGTTCGGGAGTCTGTTACTGTGCTGCAATGCAATCGATTTAAATGTAACAAATGGAAAGTATAATTCTTCGATGGACCGTAAAGGTACAAAACGCTGGATGCCAAATTTGTCATCGTTTGCGAATAGAGATATGGATACAAATTTCTTCTACGATCCTTCGTTTGTCGATGGCTCCTACGGTGGCGATAACATAGGATACGGAGATGGTGGCTTTGGAACCGATGCTGGAATTCGAGATATTGAAAACGAAGGATCAAAGTTAGAAAAATCATTAAACTCCGACGAGATGCAACAAACGATTAACAACGATATGGATGGTTTCGTACGAGCATCAAATGACAACACAGGTGGAGATTACATTGGCTATGATAACGCTGGTTTGAGGAAGGGGAGTCATTCGTCTAACACGGCCACTCTATCGCACGCATCGTCTCATACTAGTGCTACCGGTAAGAAGAAAACCGAAGAGAAAACCACGCCATCCGTTGCAGCCAAAGAGGATCAAGATGCTACCAAGGAAACACTAGACGATAGTGCGTCTACTGCTACAGCTGATTCAGATGCCTCGAAGACTGACGACGGAAAGAAAGCAGACGGAGCAGCCAGCACGTCTGACACCGAGGATGGATTGAGTGACGACGAAGGGGAAAAATCTGATGAAACGCAAACTAAGGAAGCAACCGAAGCCAAGATGGCGACTGAAGAGGAGATGGAGAAGAAACCAAACAAGGCATCATCACCAAAACACAAAGTACACGTGACAGGGTCAAGGCGAGATGAGCATAAGCCATCACCGAGTGCTCTCAAAGAAGACGACACAACAACGAAAGAACGAATTAAGAAACTGAAAGAGAAGATCAAACTGCAGAAATTCGTATCCCAAAAGAAAGTTAAAGCAACTCCATTGACTACAAAAACAAAATCTGTTCATGGTAAGCCAGAGATGGGCACTGGACGATATGAGATTGTCAAAACGGATCAAGCTATCACAACGGAGGAGAACAGTGACACACCGGCGGAAGCAGCCAAAGAGAAAGCCGATATTGAAGACGAGGCACCTGCTCAAACCGAGACCATCAAAGCACAGCTACTAGCGACTTTGAAAGACGCTCTACTAGAGAAAGTAAGCGCTCTGGCTAACAAACCAGAAGCTGGGGAAAAGGAGTCCTCATCGAGACTAAGTGAGACCAAGCCCGTGACTCTAGCTTCATTTGCCACGCTACAGGGCAACGTTCAACCTGCTGTGAAAGACTTTACCGGCACTCAGAAATCAGATGATGCTGCTGCTAGTAGTAATGGAAACAACGATGATCCTCTAGAACAAGACCTCATGAAAATCGACAAGAAAAAATTGGTGCATGTCATTGCAAATTTAATGAAATCAGAATCACAGAAATCCTTGGAAGGAGCAGGCGCCTCTGAGGGTGGAAAGGAGCCGCAAACTGAAGCAGATACAACAGCAGCGACGTCAACAGCAACAGATGCCGAGAAGCAGCCGGCCGAGCCTGAGTCATCCTCTGCGAACGATGCAACAGCAACAACAACAGCGCAGGAACCACAAGATACCGCAGCTACAGCAACCACACAAGGTACCCAGGCTCAGCAAGACAAACCGGCACAGCAACAACAACAACCACAATCTTCTAAAGATACTGCCAATAGCGACAGCACGGCCTCGCAAGCAGGTCAACCAGAGGAAGTAACGACCGAGGCCGCTACTCCCCAACAACCGCAGCAGCCAGCTCAGGAAGCGCAGCAGCAGAAGCCGTCAGCTCAAACGACGGAAGCCAACGAGGTTGTGGCAGGACAGGAAGCGACTGGTCTTCCGGCTGCTGCTATGGAAGCACAACCCCAGCCTGGGGCAGACCAAGAAGACGAGAAAGTTGATTCCACCATGGTGCGGCGCCCTCATCGCCACCTCAAAACACTATCTCGGTTGGTTCCCAGCAGTGAAGACGCATATTCACAGATCGGCTTAT
>OFHS01004905.1:0-12866 GCA_900245855.1 Calvadosia cruxmelitensis
CGGTTGTTTGGTCCAATTGTTGTCTTGTGGCAGTTGCAGGAAAATTTGAATCATTCCCAGTCGAACTGCCTCTGCAACAGCTATGGACAAGATCTCGCCATCCGCTAGACCAACGAGTCACAAAGGAGAGCGAGAGTTTTTCCATTTACGCGCCCGGGGCGCTTATNGGGCGCTTATTCGGGTCAATTTTCTTGCCTCAGAAACTCGATTTTCCATATAAGCGCCTGGGGCGCTATTACGGAAAAATATGGTAGAACTAATCAAACAATACAGACCCATGGCAGGTGTAATATATTTCTTTCCCCAATTTGCCCATGGTCTTTTGTTAATTTAATTGTGTATTCTGTCGCAAGGTGTTTGTCACGCTTGAGGTTCACCGATCTGTCAGAGAAGGATGTCAAGTGAGTCACAGTGAAGCTAGCTGTCTCGTTCCGGTGCCATTCTCTGTTCTATTCCCTTTCACCTCAGTAGTGAATTTGTTGCTTCGCAGTCTGGAAAGCAATAAGATCCATCACTACATTACAAATGGTATGTTGTCAAATTCAAGCGCGATGTGTTTTTGACATCTGCATTCATTTCACTTCCCATACTGGATTAAGTGATATTATCCATGATAGAAATATTGCTGTCATTCATCAAGATAAGTTAGATCTCCTGGGTCTTTTGTAACTACAGTCAAAACTGTATTAGCGGCCACCTCTACAGGGCAGCCACCGTTGTATAAAGGCCACTCTTCGTAACCCTAAAATGACACTTTCTATAAAAATCAACCTGGACAGAAAAGTCATGTTTCTCAGGTCCCAAAGGTGACCTTTATAGACAGGTTTCATTGTAGTGCAATTGTAACATAGTATTATTTTAAATATTTCTAACGGTAGTGACTATTCAGTAAGATGTTATTCTGTAAAGATTTATTTCGTACACAATGTTTCCTAATAGGGTTAAGCCTGGATATGGTAACTATGTTGATATTGCAATGTAGTATGTGACAGTATATTTTATTGCGATGCTCTTACTTATGTCGTTGTGTCACCCATCCACAGCGTATGACATCTGTAAGAAGGCTCGCGACTGTGGTGACCATCAGTGCATTCGAGAAGAAATAGATTGGTTCGTGAAAATCTGTGAGTTCCATACCTGAATATTTTTTTCAGTCTTGCACATGACTTCCCTGTTTACCTTCACAAGTATTTTTGTTCCCTTTTCTATTCTAGCTTGGAACCTCGCGCTGTTGTGCAAAGAAGACCACGTGCAACTGCGAGACTCATTCGTTATGTGCTATGAGGTATTCCCTGATGTAAATTGAATTTCTTATTATCTTATAGTCAGCGTGTCGCTGTGGCTTGGTATTGAGAATGTGTTTTAGCGATCAGGAGTCCTGGGTTCAACCCCGGCCCAGTTGACACTTGGAGTCATTGTATCTCATAAATTAACAAGTTGTCTATCATGAAAAGTTGTCAGGCTTTCTTTCTGATCTCATTTGATTTGCTTCATTCCTTGCCTTTAGTTTTCGACCTTATTGCCGGAGGAAGCAACGAACATCAGACAGCAGAAAACCTCCCTTCTGATGGCAAGTGCAGCTTGTCTGGAGATAGTACGAGAACAAGCTGATGCTGACGAAACGATGGTAAGCCGCTAGCTGTGATCACTGCAATATAGCAGAGGTAAAAGGCGTGATCTACTCTTTTGGCACACTCATCAGACAGTTAGCTGGTTTAATTTCAAATCAACAGCAACAGCATGTCAGCCGTGCCCATATTTGTACAGAAGACAAGTCATCGACTTCTCAAACTACCTTCGTGAAATTAGCTGGATTGGACTGAAACTTGATATTTAGTTCAGAGCAAAGTATGAATAATTCAGAGGTGTTGGAATATTTTAATGGAAGATGCTAGAATTGCAAACATGCGTCGATAGTTAGACATTTGTCCTGGTTCCGGTTTACCAATTTAGTAAAACCCCATGCAGCCATTGTGTTTCCTGAAAGCAAACCATGGTAACAGTTGGTCACTAAAGCCAGGTGGTCACTCCAGTCAGGTCGTAGCAATGGTACGTATAAATGTGTCGAACAGTTGGTCACTAAAGCCAGGTGGTCACTCCAGTCAGGTTGTAGCAATGGTACATATAAATGTGTCGAACAGTTGGTCACTAAAGCCAGGTGGTCACTCCAGTCAGGTTGCAGCAATGGCACATTCAACTTTATAATGTAACTTGGTGTACGCGCCTGTTTCTGTTTCACTTTGCACCATGAAGCTTTGTATCTCTTCACGTGTTTCTGTTGTACACGTATCATGTCAGGTAGCTGTCCTAAGAGATGCTCTAAAATACATTGGATTATGTCGCGGAATTTGTCAGCGAATGACTTCGGGAAGGGATGGTAAGCTACACTGTCGAGGCATCAAGAATTCAATGATAATAATGTAACTACAGTTGTCTAAAATCCTTGTCTTTTGAGACGTGTGAGTTGTTATGGTCAACAGGCTTGCATTCATATGTAGAAATTAGATAATTTTGTAAATAGTTTTTGAATTTTGTACATTGTGGTGTAGAACATTATCACAAATAGAACATGTTTTTTGTACTGTAATCAGCCCTGCGAAGAAAGCCTGCTGTCTTAACAGGCTCTGAATATGATGATGATGATACAGTCAAACCTGTATTAGCAGCCACCTCTATAGAGCAGCCACCTGTGTATAAAGGCCACTCTTCATAACCCTAAAATGACACTTTCTATAGAAATCAACCTGGACAGAAAGGCCACATGTCTCTAAAGGCCCTTTTTCTCAGGTCCCAGAGGTGACCGTTATAGACAGGTTTCACTGTATATGCTACATTTATTGGAGCTTGGCGCAAAATGGTGTTATACACAGAATTGTTGATGCTATTTAGTTACTTTGACAAATTTTCATAATTCTAATTATTTATCGACATGAATGTCTTTCAACTCTTATAAGGATGTTGCCATTCCATTATGATTCTCTTACGTCATTCTATCGTTGCATTTTCAGATGCCATAATACAACAGACTCTGTCGTTGCTGCTTACGTACGAGTTTGAAGCCAAAGCGAGGCTAGGGTACGACGATCTGTCAGCTATTATCGATGCGCTGTCGTCTCGAGAGAATGGCGATCCAAGAAGCCTCGAAGCGTGCGCCTGTGAGTCAAATCAGAATTTCTCTAGTAGCACATGACAATGCGATTTGCTCCATCACCGTCTATATACGTACTGTCAAACCTGTATTAGCGGCCACCTCTATAAAGCAACCACCTGTGTATAAAGGTCATTCTTCATAGCCCCAAAATCATGATACTTTCTATAGAAATCAACCTGGACAGAAAGGCCACCCATCTATAAAGGTTATTTTTCTCAGGTCCAAGAGGTGACCGTTATAGACAGGTTTCACTGTACCTGTAGACCGAGAACTGTCGTGATATCAAGATGGAAACTTTATTGAATGCTCTATAAGAATATTGTTTGTTTGTTTGTTTGTTTGTTTGTTTGTTTGTTTGTTTATTTCATCATATCAGTCATAAATTGTAAGGTGCCATTGCACATCAGTTATACATAGATAATTAAATTGACAGTTGCAGGGTCATTCTGTAAGCAAAATTGCTTGTTTGTTTAGAAGAATCGATTGTGGATCTCAAAGCATTGAAATGATAAGAGAAACAATTATAGGCTTCAAGTGTTATTTTCATATTCGAAGTTGTGTCAGATTTTGTAGCAAGGTAAGCAAAAGATCTGCTCTAGCTGTTCTGTCAACGTAGTTTATTGCATATTCAATGGTATCAGGAGTTCAGGACACCCATAATCGTCTATTAACGGAGGATATGTTGATTGAAAGTTTGTGGACAAGAATGCCAACATACTTTTGAGTTTGAGCGGTGGTGCTGAGCAGATGTGTTCTTTTGGTTACTTTTCACGATGTTTGGCTATGACCTACAGGATATACTGGGCTGTTATAGGCTGTTACTAACTAAAATCTAACTTAATTTTCAACTTTATTAAGTTTCATCTCCTTTGAAAATTTTGAAATAACCAATCGATATGTTGCACACGGCTTACAGATGGTTTTGCAAAATGTCTGCATGTTAGCAAGTTTTGCACGTTGTAGTTTTGAAATGCAGCAAACATTAACAACTTTGGATTTTTCAAATGTGATACTTATTAATATATATTCAGATTTTATCTGCTCTTTGAGTACAAGCCATAATATGACTTACCAAATGTTCCTCAATAATTGATAATGGCTTTGCAATTGGTGTTCACTGTGTAATTCTTCTGCTGTCATTTAGCCGTGGCCTTTTCTAATGCTGTCGACCGACCTGACATCGGGATTCAAGCACTGAAATCCGCCATTGCCCTACACCTGCGCAGTCCAACTCCGGCAAGCTCAGACAGAGGCGCGCTGAGGTGAATTGGCCACTGAGATGTTCCATCGTGGTGTAAAGACTGATGCACGCTACGTGGCACGCGAGTACCGGAGTGACGTCCATTTGGCGCATTCTCAACTTGATCCCAAACAACTATAATAACCAGCGACAACCAACTTACCCATACCATCATCAGCGTATTCATGCCACCTCTCTCACGTGCCACTTGTTGCTCCGGTCTTTAGTTTGTCAGCAACGTCTGACCGTGATTTATGGCGTAGTTTATGCAGCAAGTGCGTTAAGAGGAAAAGGGATGGCCTCTTCATGTAGATGACGGTCTATATTATTATTCGTGCTCCAGGCAAAAAATACAGATGCTTGTGTGTAGCTGTCGAGTGGCAGTGCTATCTCATCTCAACTGTTCCTCGACTGTCCGTAGTCGTGAATGAGCCGCATTCAGCGATTATAATGTAACTATTTACGAAAAACAGTGCAATTCCTACAACTGTGATGTATTTTCTCCACAATTTGGTGTCAAACATTTCTTTGGTGACCAGCAAAGACGTTTAATGGAAAGTAAACTCTGTTCTCTAACTACAGTTGTTCGCTTAGCACAGATGGTCAACTAGACAATGTCAATGAAGGGCTGATGGGTGTTTCAATTGAAGGATGATCTGCCATGGCCACTCCAAAAGGGCAAGGCATTTTGACGAAATTTTAATGATCATAATCAGTGTTTCATTTCTATCTTCAACCATAGCAAGGCCATCCACAAACTGGTCGANAAGTCTGCGCACAGCAAGGGACATTCAATCGAAGCGACGGCAAAGACGAAGCTTACCGATGTCTCGAGAATGCTCTCGCTGTTGTCCAGAAACACGACAAGGTGCCTACTTCTTGCCAGTTCTTTTGATCGTCTAGTGGTTGCTAGGATGTTCGGTTGCCATGNCTTCTTGCCAGTTCTTTTGATCGTCTAGTGGTTGCTAGGATGTTCGATTGCCATGACATTAAGGAGTTCTGGGTGGGGCAGGGGGGTTGAGGGAGGCATAGCCGACACTTCTGTTCGTTGTAACTGATGTGTTTATAAACCTTTTATTCATTTTAATTTATCCATCGATTTAAGCAAATCATTGCTTTATTAGGCTATACCCTCGTAAAACAACGAGACATTTACATTTATTTGCCATCATAGCTTAAAAAAGAGTGGAAATCGAGTGATGTAAGCAGACTGGCGATGCTTTGATCAAGCGTGCTACGTTTTGTTGTAGGAACCTTATCCGGAATTAGAAATCATCTGGCTGATGACGAAAGCGTGGAATTGCGGGGTCTTCTTCTACAGGTGCAATGAACTATTTAAAACCGTAGGCTCTCATGCTTTGTTGATAATCGCATTAGTTTGTTTTCTGACTATACATAGTTGTTGGAGGTAGGCATTTTCCTGCTGTTCACGCTTATACGAAGAGCTGACACAATATTGCCTTCCTTCCAGTGCTGAGCAACTCAGTGCAGCAGAACGATGGTGCGGCATGGCGATGAAGTTCCTCGCTGAGCTCACCAACTTGCAGGAGAATTACCAGATGCATGTAAGTGGCGTGGGTCTACTCTTACTTCCCTCGATGTCCCGCGCACTCCCACGGTGCCAAGCCATGTGTACATAACGACACTACATTCGAGATAAAAATATATTATTAGGAGTAGTTTTGTTTTGCGTCACGACTGTTCAAATGCAATGCATACGAGGGAGATCCTCTCTTCGTTGAAAACCCCTAGCTCATCTTGAACACTTTTCTCTCGTTGCAATCAAGGTTGCAATAGCTGTAAGGGCTCCTCATGGCGATTGCACACAGAATGCAAATTAACGGTTGTCTGTGACCCGACGTCATAACAGCAACTGTGGCACAGCGTGAATGTGATTGCCGGAGCCAATTACAAATTCAGACACTGACTTCAACTCGCGTTGGCTCGCCAAACCCACCTTGTGTTTACATTGCGTAAAACAAAGTTTCCCCCTTTGGCTGTGGCATTAGTGCTGCTCTTAGCCGTATATATAGTCGTTGTGTTTATTAGCCGTGTAGTGTTTGCCTGTCGTGTAGCAGCCGATCAGTTGCACCGATCATGAGCGAGTTCTACAAGAGACTGCGTCTTGACGACGATTTTGTTCGCATGAGGAGACGAACGACGATTGCTTTTGTCGTGAGAATGTTTCTGATCGGTGTTGAGTATGCCATCATTCTGCCATCGGTGTGGATGTACCTGCAGACGCTCGGCTCGCCCATTTGGTTTCTTGGTATGGTCATCAGCAGTTACACCGTGGCCTCCATGATCAGCCTCCCCATCGTAGGACGGATCTTCGACAAATCAAGAGCAACGAGGAAGATTATTTTCACCATGAACATATTCGAACTGGTCGGCAATATTGTCTACTCGTTGCCGTTCTCTCCTGTGCTCCCGCTTCTTGGACGATTCATCGCCGGGTTCGGAGACGGTTTTTCTGCCGCGACCAACGGAGAAATCTGCATGATATTCCCCGCCTCGGAGAGAACCCGGATGTTTGGTCTCTTGGAATTGGGGCGTGTTCTAGGCATAACCATTGGGCCGTCCTTCAATTTCTTCTTGCAAAAGATCGATTTCTGGATCGGTTCGTGGCACATCAACTTCGGTACTGCTCCTGGCCTCTTTATGGCGTGCATGTGGATGATCATGGAAGTGGTGACTCGTCTCATGGTCTCTGATCTCTCCAAGGAGGTCCTCTTCTCTGACAAATACAAGGACATACGCGTTGCCACGCGACGCTCCTTCATCCTAGCCAATGACGACCTTGAATTCAGTTTCACAAACGAGGCTGTGGTACTTGATTCAGAGGCTGCATTCACTGTTAACAAATACACGTCGGCGCAAGACACGACCATGTTGCAGACGCCACCTAAGCGGAAAAAGACGCCGGCGCAGATGATGTTGAGCGAGACGGAAACGTTGCGTAAGCTAGAGGCGGCCAATCGTCGTCGGCTCAAGAAATCCGTGTCGTTGAAGGTCGTTTTACAGCAGCTAATGAACGCCGAGGTGATGTGTGTGTTATTCACTGACTTCATATTGACCTTGACGCAGACTGAATTCGAGGTATTTGGCCCGTTGGCTGCGCGTGAGCACTTCGGCTGGAACGAGACCTACCTCAGCATCGTGTACATCGTCGGAGGCGTCCTGCTCATACTCGTCTTTGTCTGCATGCGTTACTTTGGACGGCGCGTGCACGACACGACCTACTTCTACTGGTCGCTTGGTCTGACGCTTATTGGTCTCGTCTTAATGATCGTTTATCAAATGGAGAAACCAAAGACGTTCTCGCTCGTGGCCATCTACATCGCAATGTCATTCGTCATCTTTATATCTGTACCCATCAATCTTGTGGCTGGTAAATCTCTGCTAACCAAACTGACTCGTCAAGATGGCCAAGGACTAACTCAGGGCGTTTACAATTCCGTCATCAGATTTGCCCTTATCCTTGGCCCAATATTCGGCAGCTTGGCGTTTAATCGCATTGACATTCTCGCGGCTGTCATGATCGTCGCCTGTTGCGTATCACTGATATGGCTCTCTCTTTACCTTGATCAGATCAAAGCAGGAAAGCAACTAGATTGATTAAACGAACGAATTTACTGACTCATTGTTATATGAGCTTAGCTGCTGTACCATTCACACGTTGCTACTTTGGTTCGTGCCTTGATAGTTTTCTACTTTTAACGCAGCTTGAAGTGGTGTTGTAGTATAGTTGAATTTCAATTTTTAAAGTGAAGAGTGATATCTTCAATTTGTAATATAGCAGTCCAATGGGGAACGATCGTAGCACTTTGTTCTACATTCAGACTTCGTCGCTATTATGCGTTGCAGTCATAAATCCGGGCGTATCTGCAAGTATGCTAATGAGATGACCGAAAGACATATACGAGGCTTATTTACACAAATTTCGTTGTTACATGGTGGAAAATATCGAAAGGCTTGCTTCAACGTAAGGCTTTATTTGGTGTCTTGAATGCATGTTGCTGTGAGCTGCTTTTTCTGATGTAGATGTCGACAGTTTACGCTGAGCTGCTCGGCCGGATCGAGAAAGATAGAGCAAGAAACGCCAAAGAAGAATGATAGCTCACAAGAACAAAACTAGAACGAGCCGCTAGCTAACTGGATATCAGCCACTTGAAGTTGCCATGCTGTTTTGAAGGTCAGAATGTTACAATGCTGCCATTGCCTGAATGACGGACCAAGCAAATGACACCTTGTAAATCGCTCACTTCATCCAACATGAACTTCACAATGAGCCATTAAAAAAGTGAATGTTGAGTGGCAACGCCCTTGTATTAATGACGTCAGATTCAATGTTCTGTTGTGTTTACAGTAAAATAGTTGGCGCAGCAGCCAATCCACACTCAAGTCAGTATTTGAATTCCATTATGACTATTTGGCTTCTTTGCGATGAGGCACGGGTAGTGTCATTGATGTCATATCATGCCTTTATGGTTGGCGTACAGTGCGTGTGCGTTCACACAGTACAGTACAGACCACAGGGTACAGACCAATGATACAATTATCACAGTGTGCTCATCGTCGGTTTGATTTTTACCTCTCTTCGTCCTCTCTTGAATCAGATATGACAAGAATGGTGTTAAATATTTGTGCGTAATATGCGACTATAGAACGATGCGTGACATTTCATTTGCATGCCATAGACACTGGCGTGGCCTAGTTTATTGCTGTGACAAACCCTTAGTTCTCCAGCTGATAGTTGTTTTCAATTTCCAATTATAAATAGGAAGCCTTGCTACGAAGTGTTTGTAGCGCTAACTAATATGAATGTCAAAATTCCACTTGGAATTAAAGCAAAGGAGTTCTTGTTATTTCTATTTTGACAAACATTTTCTCGAAGGGTAGCGAATGCCTCATGTTGACCTGATCACTGCATCAAAATTTATATTTCCCGTCGGTTTTCCTTGTAAGTTTGTTGTTTTTTCCTAATTGAAATGACATTGCTGTGCTAATGAATTGATACTAATTATGCACGAGTTGCTTTGCTGCCCTGATGAGCTAATGACTAGTTTGCCGCTCAATTTCCTTGGCTTTTTCTATTGTCGTTTCGCCGGTTTCAAAGGCGGGTAATATTATGCAGCGTTTGGAAAGAAAGGAGCTGCCATCTTGTCCCAAGTGGAAATTGTTCGACGCTTTTATCCCGCTTGACAATAGTCCCCTGCAAATAGTCGAGTGCGATTGATTATGTGAGCACGTCTGTAGATCAACGGAGTTCACATGTTACAGCGTCTTACTGGTCACGACTGCCTCGGGCTAGACGCCAGCGCACGAACTGATGATGGTGTATTCGCACTGCTCTGTTCTTCACGCGATGTCAAGGCATTGAGTTTGTAGTTGCCTCGATTCGCACGTGCTCGCAATCGGCGGAAAATCCAATACAATCGTCGACTGATCTATTGTTCGACGGCACTGAAGCAATGATAGGTTGTTATGGCTAACGACAATTAATCGCTATGCGACAATATTGCCTACAACGGCGCATTTGTCGGCGTCGATAAAATCTCACCTTCAATCAGATCTAGTCCAATAGACGGTCACTGCGGCAATGCAAGTTGGCATCGGAGTTCAATGTTGAATTTAACAGCACTGATCGTTGTTTTTCACTAGCCCCATTTGAGTGGTTTTTGAATTCCCTTTCGCATGCCCCTGCAAGATCCCCAGTAATACTTTGGGGACTGTTTGCGCGGCGCGCGTATGTCGGGGGCAACATGAGATGTTTTCGTTAGCATCCCTAACAGTATCCGAGTACTCTTGAACTCGATGATAAGTCATGAATGGCGTATTTCCAACCATCGTTGCTGTTCAATGCGTGAAGTCGTGATTCAGTTTCGAAGTTTATTATCCAAATTGGGTCTTTGGCGATTCCTTTTTTCGCAAATTGAATTTTGAAAGCGTTTGTGTATACAATGGCATTGAGGGAGGCACACATTGAAATGGGCGCAAGCACGCAGCCTAAGCTCAACACAGCAATATAGCCCAGCCATAACAAACAGAGCCAGGCGAATTACACGCTGTTTGCCATCTGCAAATCGTCTTCGGCTAGGGGGCTTGGTCTGCTATTATCGTGTTTACCAGTGCGCTACTGTGTCGAATTATTCGTGTGTCTGTTGTGGCGTTGCCTACTGTGTTCAATCTCAGCCGGGGGAGGACGTTTGCATGCATCACTGGACCCGAGAATGACACTAAACAGTGGAGATTGACCGAGTTGAGGATCGTGGCGATGTTTCGAAACAGACTGCATATGGGCGGCAAGTGACGTACGCCATGGTGCATTTAGCATTAGTACTGTCGGTTCTGCTGAGGTCACACTCGTCGATCGACGGCGACAGTACACAGGGACGCATTTAACAGTGATATTTTCATACGGCTTACAACGTGTTGAAGCCATGGAGGATTACCCTGGACTATCCTAGCCGCAAAGCACCGCCAACAAAATACTTGCAAGGAGAACTGCGCGACCCTACTCCAATTGCTTTCTTCATGCACTTTCGTCAATTTATTGACAATTTCCATCGCACCGTCCCCTCCGCATCTTTACTTTACATTTGACCGTGATTACCATGGCGATGGACAAAGAGAAGCGAAAGCGTCGTCTGTCGCTGCCGAATTGGTTGCCAGCGAGAAAGAACTCACTGCCAGCGACACTCGCAAGCAACGGTGCTAATAGTACATCTGTGTCGCCAATTCGGAACAGGAGACGATCGCACGTTCATAAACCAAGAGGAAAATCAACTGCTGAGCCAGTTTCACCAACGGCATCGCTCTGCAGGATTGAAATCACGCTGCCTGGTGGCAAGCCAGAAGAGGTAAGACCGATTACCCGTTGCACGAAGCATTCCACCAGTAAACGCCTCCGGTAATGTCCAACGGAAAGGAATCTGTTACAAAATACAATCTATTGAATATAACCAGCTTACAGCTCAGTACAAAGCTACTTTATGTGACGATAAACGAGACAAATTATATTACAGAAATGTTGACTTAATAAAAACAATTACCCACTGCGTTTCTTAATCATCATTAGAGTGCATGTGTTCTATAAATATAACAAATATTTCATAGATTAGATCAGGGTTGGAACATCATATTTTGCAGCAGGATTGTTCTGTCTATAGATCTATTTATTGTTGTTTCTTAGTAATGATTGGTTGTTTACGTTGCTATTAGAAACAAGTCGCTAATTAGTAATGATGATCTTTCGTCTTGGGAAAGGAAGTGTTCGTGCTACTGATTAAACGAATTATGTCGCTCTTCTGTTGTTTGTTGGGCGATGGGATCCTTCCGAGCAGTTGAATCTTATCGTGATCCTCCCTCCGTCGTCGTTTTAATGCCCACTAGGCCACGTTACCAGGTCTGCGTGATACTCCATGCGAACTTCACTTGTTTAATTTACTCAATGATATGTTAAATTCCATTTAATTGGTTCATTCGTATTTGCCGTCGACGTGGCATGCGGGCGACTTAAGGCAAATATAAACACGACGCCATGTTATATAGTCTGGCATAAGGTCAAGTGGCTGCTCCTTGACTAAATGTTTTATTAAAATAAGGATTTGATTCATGAGTGAATCCTTTACCGCATTGTGGTGGGCGCTTGCTGCACGGCAAATCACTGCATCTGCACTTGGCTCTCAGCCACTCAAACGAGCCAAGTTTCTTTCCATACGTTCGAGCTAATAAACACGTGGTTGTCATTCTCCCTTGTAGTACGTCATTCACGAAGACTCCACGATCGGTGACGTCAGGAACTTACTAGGTCTACCGCTGTCCGATGGGTCTGACACGGAGCCTTACAAACTGCGCGAGGGCAACACAAGAGCCGTGCTGGCTGATCACGTGGAAGTGTCAATCATTGGAAGCAAGCACATCATCGTCGAAGAAACATCACCGCAAATCAAAAAGAAAGGTAAATGACCCATTCAAATAATTATACCCTCAGTCACGCTCTTCTTATGTATTTACAATGGAGAATAGAGATTAATGTCCAAGAGGTTAAAACTGACCTGAGAAAGAGGCTACAGTTAGGTAGGACAGTACGCTAAAAAGGCAGCACTATACAGTCGAACCATGTTAACTGAATATCCGAGGGAATTCTAACTGTATCGGATAAGGTGATTATTCCATATACAGCGGTACTTCACTTGACGAATAGTTGAAATACGGTTGCCTAAAATTGTATCCGATTGAATCCGATAGCGCTCTCAATTGGTTGTGTGTGAAACATGAAGTAAGGAGCTAAATTCTATTGTTCTCATCTGCGCTAATTTTCAAAATGTGTCGTCCTCCGGAAGCAGATAACGATTGCACGGAATAGTATACGCACGTGATCATCGTGATGAGAACATGCAGTTTGATGCTGTGGTTGAGGTTTCGCTCATTCGTTTGTGAGAGGCATGTTGACACTCCATTCGCTCAAAT
>OFHS01004910.1:0-12854 GCA_900245855.1 Calvadosia cruxmelitensis
ATAGGCTAAAAACAACACATGTATTTATATAAAGGACTTTGAAATTTAAACCACAAAGATACAACAGCTCTAAGGGAAAGAGTCCACTGTCCGTGTTAACCAGAAGAGGTATCCGCTTAACGAAGATGTCGTTAATTAAGGCAGGTTCGACTTTATTTCATGTCTTATGTTACTTACGTTGTAATTATTATATGGATGCATTATCCGTGAGTCATGCTCCGAGAGCTTCTATGTTTCTTATCTACTTTAAAGTAAATCCATTCACTACTATATTTCTGATTTATTTATTGCAGGTGTTGATCAATTTATTAAAATATACTAATATTATACGCATTTGCTTCAAATTCCCACACCGTGAGTCAGCTCGTAGAGCATCTATGTTTACTTTTACTCTAGTAAAATTCTGCAATACGTTTCTGAACACTGTTCAATTAACATTTGATTTAGATTGTTGGACCAGATCAAAAAGTTATTTATTCTGGAGAAAGAGAGACAAGTGGTAAATATACGTTTGCTGCCCACATGGAAGGAGTATATACTTACTGCTTTAGCAACAAGATGTCCACACTGACTCCAAAGATTGTGAAGTTTAGCATGGACATTGGGGAGGCTCCAAAGGATCTTGGGAAAGATGACGCAGGTAGCTTGTTAAATAGTTTTGTTGTGTGAGTTGTTCTTATGGCTCATTCATGTTGCCACTCTCAGATGTTCCAAAAGAGCACAGTTTAATCTCGACAGAAGTACAGAACCATTCAACAGTCGAGTGATCAGCCATTCTCATAATGATATGCAGGTTTGACATGACCCCAGTGTGTGCTTGTAGTGTCTGCATGTCTATGTACCGATGACTTTGTGTCTGTTTGAGAGCATTTGGATGCTGATGCTCCTGGACTAAGTTTTGTAGAAGACGGATTCTTTGACATTCCACGCACAGACAAATGAGAGAGTTCTAAGGCTTTTTTGTTGGTACCGGAGCTGTCTCTCGCGAGACAAGTCGATAGAATACAGGACAGACAGAGATGTTACAACAACGAGGTACAGACGGGAAAGAAGATAATTATTCTTACAATCACATGACTATACAATGACGACATCAAGCAAGTTCACACAATGGCCACGTGTCAGCCACCAGGTTTCACACTGGTGCTGTTTGGTGTTGATGTTTGTTGGCTTAGTGCCTTATGATAATTGCTTTATTTTGCCAAACATTGCAAATATGATTATATTTACAACTCAGATGCGACCAGCCCTGGCTGCTTGTTTGTGCCTATGGGACTAAGCTACATTTGGCAAACCATTTCATTTCTTTCAGCGAGCCACGATGCATTGAATGGGATGGTGCAGCAGTTGTCATTGGCGTTGACAGGCGTCAAACACGAACAAGAGTATATGGAAGTCAGAGATCGTGTTCACAGATCCAGTAAGCATGTTTATACTGTGACCTTGTCCTTTTTAACTGACAGTTACTATCGTAGCCACACTAGCCTGTATGTCTATGCGGTTGGCGGGTTGGTGCCATGGTAACCCGAGGGTATATGCAGTTGGTGGCATTTTGGGTTGATTTTTTTCATGTAGTGTAAACTTCTGGTAGACCCATGCTGCTCTTCGGGAATTTAATAGCAAGTTTTGTTGCCTGAATTGTTGACGCGATATGCGGATAAGAAAGCCGACATGCCATTTCCTTTCCGACTAGGATAAAATTTGTAAGATTTTGTTTAAAAAACTTGATGAGTGAGGTTTGTAGGACCCTAAGTATAGTATGCAAAATCTGCATGGAAATCATTTTAAAACTGATTAAACAGTGACTTCCATGCTTTGAAAATGTATTACAGTGAAACCTGTCTATAACGGCGACTATTGGGACATGAGGAAAATGACCTTTATAGATAGGTGGCCTTTCTGTCCAGGTTGATTTCTATAGAAAGTGTCATTTTGGGGTTATGAGGAGTGGCTTTTATACAAAGGTGGCTGCTCTATAGAGGCCACCTGTCTATAAAGGTAATTTTCCTTTGCTCCCGAAGGTGACCGTTACAGACAGGTTTCACTGTAGCTTTCAATTTTATGGCATGGCACATGTTCGGATTTTGAAGCAGAGCCAATATCGAATAGGGTCGTGTGAATGTGGCTGTAATACCTGCCAGTCCAACTGTCCTGTGCCCTCGGGTTATAGAGTGAAAAATGTTGTTCTTGTATCTTGACAAATCATTTACGATCCATGCACTATGTTTCAATTGCAAACCAATGACTTGTTTTCACGTCTGTTCTTGTTTCAGTCAACGATAGTACCAACAGCCGTGTTGTCTGGTGGGCATTCTTTGAGAGTTTGATTCTTGTGGCTATGACCCTTGGCCAAGTGTACTACCTGAAAAGGTTCTTTGAAGTGCGACGTGTAGTATAATGGATGGATTGAGCAAATAAACATTTATTCTGCTTAGGTTTGTTGCTCCAGTCCAGGCTGACAGCGCAAGGAGTGGGCACATGGCAGGGCAACACCACCACAACTTTCAAGGGGCATACCTATGTAACCCTCAGTTTCTTGCTTTCCTTTTGCACAACCATAAATTAAGGTATTGTCAAATAGTTGATTTATCTCAACTAGTCACACCATTGAATGATACCAGGTGGTGCACCGTCAGCTTATCATTGTGTTGAGTCTTTCTGTTGTTTGTTACAATCGTCCGGGTTGTCTATCAAGCTAAGTCGCTTCATGCACAAGGATGCATTGCGATGGGATCATGAAAACCCTTTGTAGGCTTGATGCACACATCAGAAATATCATATCAGGTTAGACCACCACCCATTGTCACAAACGCCGTCTTTGGCTATATGGTCTATGTGACTACTAATTGACAAACAGACCCATTCAGCAATGCAGGGGCAATGTTTCAGAACATCCAATCATTTATTTCATCATCAACAATTACTCTTTCGTTTCTTAGCAAGTTAGATGGCTATTTTTGACAGGTCCGAGTTGGCAAAAAGTGCAATTGGGCTGCAACTAAATGCAAGGGTAGAAATAGTATTTTATTACACAGTGCTTTAAATGAGACATTCTGCGAGGAGAGACAGCGAGATAACTACGGATTGGTCAGCCATTATTCCGGCTAGGATTGAGCCATGCCGGTCTTTTCAGTCGGAGTGTGACCTGCGAGACAAAAGGACAGCGAGTTAACATGGGAATGGCTGTCATCAACTGGAAAGAGTGCGCTGCAATACTGCATGCATGCGTTCAATCTCAGATAGAGCTAATGACAAAAACATCACTTGGCATTCATCAGACAATGTAGGTAAGATCATCAATCATCACAGAACGAACGCGTGAAACGCCTGAAGAAAGCCATCAAAATTACCATTCTCATCCGGGCCAGAGAGCCGCTAGGGTCTGCACGTCATCTTAAACGTCACTTTCATAGCATGGTGCTGCTGTTTGCTCCATCCCCTGAGCAATTTGCCACGCCATCAATCCTGCAGACAGAAGCAAAGGAAATTCAGCCATAGTAAGAACGACAACTTGGCAGTGCAAATTGAAGCAGACGGCCAACAGATTTCAGAGAATTGTAGTCAATTAATCTCTCAGGATTCAAGACAAGATAGTATCATCATGAGTCTGTGATGTGGCTGAAACAACATTCGTAGCGGAAAGTGAAAAACCACAGGGAAAGCCTACATTTGCGGGCTGCTTCGATCCATAGGCTAGGCCATGGCTAGGCCTAGCCCGACGTCCGACGGTCCATTCGTTTGCCCGTTGGTTCTGTTGCCAGTTATGACTCCATCTATCCTGAAAGAGAGTACATGAATCAGGTGCTAAGAACAATCAGAGTTAATCGAATCGCTCAAAGGAAGAAATAACACTGCTATCGATCTAACTTACAGTCACTCCGTCTCCAATGATTGCTTTTGCAAATTTCTCCGCTCGCAAAAGGTTCCGTGCTTGGTTCCGTGCACGTGGCTCTGCTCATGGCTGTAGGACTGGGACCCAGCCCAAAAGAGCGAGGCTGCCCTATAACTCAATCCGAGGCCTTATCCTATTGTTATCACTTCTGTTCAACTGTCGCGGTACAGTAAAGTAGTCCATCGGTCATTATTATTAGCTATAGAAATATGAAAACAATCGATGCTGAACTTTGGAAAAACAATGGATAAAATGTGAAGTTTTACTGGGATTGAGTCTAAAGACTAATCTTCGACCGGGCCCTCCACATTTAAAAATAGTGCATGCATGAAATCTGGAAAAATTACAATAGACTTTAAATGTATACAGGCAAGAACTGCGTTCAGCGAAGATTTTAGAATATCTGATGGCATGCTACTTTAAACTACTACAGGGTAATACAATCCCTTTAAGGGAAATAATGTCTTTGGCACGCCTGCCTAAAACTTCAGAGTGAATTACAACATCGGATATCTTTCACCTTCCGGTAGGATGTTCTACAGTTTCGCTTCATTGACTGAGAGTCTGTTCAATCACTAAATTTGAAATATAATTTGTTCTGGGACCTCTGGTGTGTTGATCTCGTGTGGGAGTCTTTAGTGGACAAGTTTTTTTTGGAAACAGATACCAATGAATTTTATTCGAGAGTTTAAACAATACAAGATCAGAAATAAATAGATAAAACTTAATCTAACAAGCAAATACAATAATATCCTCAATTAAAATAAATACCTCTAAAATAACAACCTATTTAGGAAATATTTGCAAATTAAAAACTTCATACAACAGTTTGCTACTATGGGAGAGTTCCAAGGACCGCGTACACTGGGATGCCAACCCAGTGTACAGTGTAGTATATTACGGTATTCAAATCGATCGTCGATTATCGGCCTTGACCGCTACCACCCGTCATCGGATTGCTTCGCCTTGTTAGGTTGTCAGTCTCGCTGCACCACAGCAACTTAGCATCGTGTGCTATGATGGCTTGGGATGCCAGAAATAACAACTGTCCGTCTTACATCAGCGATCAATTTTTATCGTCGAAGGACGGACTAGAGCTGCCACAAGACGAAAATTTATCATCAAACGCATAAAAACCAAATTCGGCAAGCTTTCCCCATCTCTGTGCGCAGCCAAAGCTTTTAACGAACTTTTAAATGAACGTCCGTCTGTGGCAACGTGCCCAAAGAGAAATAGTTTTAAAATTTCAATCTCAAGCCTTGATTTTAAAAATCTTTTTACCACATCATGTCAATTTTTTTAATTAGTTTAGCTCCTTTCTGTGGATAGCCTTGCTTTTAAACTCGCTATTCTGTAAAACGTGCCGTAGAGGCAACTGCTTGCTTGGAAACAGGAAGTAGTAGAATGCGAGGAGAAATAAATAAAATGATGATGATGATGATGATGATGATGATGATGATGATGATGATGATCGTGAATAAGCATCAAATTAAACAAGGTGAACATAGCCTCGCTTAACCGTCGAAGATCATCGCGCCATCCCAAAAGACGCCTCCACGACCTCTACTTCGACGACATCAAACATCGTCTGTGTGGGGTGCGCGGGCCACTCTCCATTGAAATAACACGCAGATAAAAATGGCCTAAGAGGCGTACGGCGAGCAGAGACGGACTTGGCAATGTATTCAACTGCTTCGACATTATAGGTTATAGCTAAATTCCATCAGATCGTAGACTGGTTCAGTTACATCATGGTTACATAATCATTAGTTGTTGTCAGTATGTTAATTAGTGCACTAATTTATGCCATGAGTGCGTTGCTGCTTCATGTACCATGGATAGCCCATTTGCATCTGTCTTGGGCGTGGCTGATAATGTAGCCATGGTAACTGTTGTGATTGCTATCAAGAGAGGTAAACATAAGAAGACGACCGCTCTTGAGTAAGATCAAACACAATTATAGTGTTCAAACATAATACAACGCGAGAAAGCAAAGAGACGAAGGGGATTCATGCGTTTTTCGTGAGACACAACATTTTTGTGATGGCATGCTTTGGGACTAGAGTGGACCGTAGGATGATTGGTAATCGAAACCCTCATTTCACATACTGTATGAACGGTACTGCTTTGCCAAAAGTCACTACTTCTGTTAACCCATTGGCACAAAGTTGTCCAGAAGGCCTTCTGTATTTCAAATTATTTGCTGCGATCCCTCAAGTGGAACGACCCAGAGCACTTGAAGCGTGATTTTAAAACGTATGTTCGACCAGTCTTGGAGTATGCTTGCGCCGCTTGTTCCCCCTATTTGAAAAAGGACATTCAATTGGCGGAGAAAGTGCAAAGGAAATACACGAAGTCTGTCTTCGTTCGTTGCTTTGGCGATAGCAAGAGCGAATGTCCTGCACGACAGAGTAAACCAGGTAGTAGGTCTCGTCTAGAAATATTAGAATCTCGAAGAACTGTTCTCGACCTGTCTTTGTTTCGTAAAAGTCGTTCATAAAATTATTCGAGGGAAAGTGAACGTTCGAATGCCAGCCTCCGTACGCGTCCAAACCTCGAACACTCGGGGAAATAGTAGACGATTTCACGTTGACAATGCATCAACTACTGCCGACATCATTCTTTTTTCAATCGTGCCATAAGAATCTGGAACATTTTGCCTGAGGACATCGTTTGTACTCCTTCATCCGAGCAGTTCAAATTCATAATTATTAAACATTTATGCAATAAATAAAATATAGTCAATTTTAATTGTATACACATCTATAAACCGTTTAGTGTAAGTGCGTTTATCCAACGCCTTCTATTCGTGTATTGTTTGGATATCTCATTTTTTCCAAATACATATGGCCTCGCTTTCAGTCGATGACCGTCACATCCATGCATGAGCATGAGGGCTTGCAGTTCATCATGGCGGACAAATTTCCACTCAGAGTTGAATATTGTGGAGGTAAGTCTTCCTGCTGTTGGAGTTAACACTTGTACTGCCGCACGATTTTCAAGTTTCACATTGTCCCAGGCCGCACGGGTTTTCGAGAAAATAGTTGCAAAATACCTACTTATTTGAAAAAATCATAACAATACTGTTTCTTCGTATTTTTTCGCTCTGATGGTCTTGAAAATTCACAAAGGTGTATATGTTTGTCCTCAAGCTATAAAAGTATCAACACGTATTCAGAAACAAGGTAGAGAGTACTTTGAAAGCGTTGCGTTCCAATTTTTTCCAACAAATCAATCAGCACTTCGACAATCAAACAGCAAAACAGCAAGCAAACATGTAAAAAATAGGCAAATAACATTACTGCATAGGTCTACTATTTCATTATTCCATTGTGGATTGTGTAGCAACGAACTCAAATATTATTTATACTTTGAAGGAAGCAATGTCCCATGCTAGAGCAGAGGCGACAGGAGCGCTGGTCGCTGCTTCTTGCTGCTTGTAAATGTAAACAACACAATGATTCGGCATCATTTCTTGCAGTCAAAGAGAATATGAGCAGTTCAAAGACAGTATCGGTAACATATGTGTATTGGCGATAAATTGAATAGGCAAACTCGATAAGTTTCCTCTGCTATTTTGTTGGAAAGCCGTTCTTCTCGAACTTTCTTGGATCGAGCAATTCCAAGTGAGCAAATCGTCTTCCCAAGCGGAATTCCGTGAAAGTAAGTTTCCAGAACAGGGCAAAAATTGGCTGCTATCTCTCCAAGCAGATCTCCTTCGACAGCAGCTATAAACTGTATCTCCCAACGGCTTGTTTATCTCCAGCAATCGCTGCAAGAGCGACATGCCAGCAAAGTTTCCGTGTCAACACAAACCGATTTCACGTCCAGCTGTAGAAGACGGCTTTGCCATCGCCAAATATGTTTGTTTTCCGAAGAAAACCATAATCAAATCATGTGGAACAGCTTAGGCTTGGTCTACAGCAAAGGAGATTATTCTCTGGAACCCCAATTTGTTGTAAAGACTGTCAACAACCACACGCACGTTGCTGCGAGTGTAAGAAAATCCTTTGCTTCGAAGACAATTTTCAAAAATTCCCAGCTTTGGCAAACCTCGTGCTTATCAGGTGATCTTGTAGTCAAAAATAGCTAAATTCCCATTGGTTCTTTTCAACAAAAGAACAGCACGTCATAGCTAACAGCAATCCACAGGGAGAACGATATGTGGAGGCACGTGCCAGCCCGTATATATACGGGGACGGCCTGACAGGAAGTTTTTGCTAGCCCGTATATATACGGGGACGGCAGCATAGGTGTTAACTGTAACTTTGCATTTATTTATACAGCAGTTAGTATGATGAACACCACTCTGTGGGACAATTGTCATTTGCTCGGATGCCGCAAAGTTGGTTTGATGCGATAGAATTTCAATTTTCCACCAGCAAGGATAGGCCTAGTAGGCTAGTGCTAGTCCTGAGTCTGGAAAGTTCGTAGGCCTATGTTACACATAGCTGGCTTCCATCTGGCGATTGGCATGATGCAGGCCACGGAACTTTTGAAACTTAAATACTAGAGACTATCCAGCCTGGCCAGGCAACCGGGGCAAGGACCGCGGCGCAAGGTGGCCAGGCCAGCCAAATTGCAGATAGAGAAAGAAAGATATCATATTTTACAATTATAAGAAAAAATAAAACATTAACGAATAGTTGTGTATGATAAGCAAAATGTAAATCAAATTATTGCCAACATCATCCATCTGGAATCTTGAACTGTAGAATTATAAAATTATGTTTTTATGTTTCGAAGTGGATATTCTTACCAGTGCTTCCAACCCATCAAGGGTAAAAAGAGGGAGCAGGAGTCGAAAGTAAAGAATTAAATGACCACGCCCTTATTATGCAATAGCTATGGATTTTGTTTTGTCAGGCTATTACTTCTATGCAGTTTTCTTGAAATTGGAATTTGATAGTTTTGAAATATTCGGTCCCTGCTTCACGAGATGCAGCACAGTTTTGATTTCATAAACTATTGCAAGCATGAAAGCCAAACAAATCAATCAAAATCTAGAATCAGTTCCAAGAATCAAGTACTGTACAGACAAATATTTATTGCTGTAAGTAAATTGCTGACAATATGCTGCACACAGCAGCAAATAAACTACTGACATCTAAATATATATGATGATAATTGAAGCTAGCTGGGAACCAAGTATACAACAACAACTCATCATGTTGCAGCCATGTTGAACTGCTGCTTTCAACCATGTTGCCAAGGGCAACACATTCTCTTCCACTAATTTGACAAGCTACAACCATCCAACTCACAGACCGACGCAACGTTAATGCAGATATAGCCTACCCTGTAATTAACAAATGGGGCTGATAGGCGACCTTTTAAAGGTCTACACTGAGTAATTTCTTAAAGTATAATAGTTTATCGGATCATCGGGAGGATTTTAGAGCAATCGGGAGAGCAGGAGATTGGTTTAAAACCGAGAGACTCCCAATTGAATTGGGAGGGTTGGAAGCTCTGTCTTACTGGAGCTGGCAGAGATGGAGACTTCTATTTAGGGTACCGTAAATCCAACTTGTGTTCCTTGAAAGTTGGCTGGACAGACAATAAGTTGAAGTGCCTTCTTCCTACATTTCTGACCGACAGAGCATTCGTTATTTGCAAACTGCTTCCAGTCAGTTATGTTTTGTAAATCATAGAAGTGGAGGGACAGATATAAAGTAGAGAATATGTAGGGGACAAAGACCTGCCCCTGCCTGAAGGGCCCTTGGTACAGGGATCCAGGACATGCTTCCCCGAGAAAATGTTTTGGAATATTCGCCTTTCAAATACGTCTCTGAGTGAATTTCTATTGTGAAACTAATGCTCACATATGCAGGGGTGCACGGAGTGTAACTTAGTTTGGATTTCACGAGGTAGAATTACAAATCAATTGTTTGCCCATAAATTCAATCACTTCAGTCATACAGTATTTCTGCAAACTGAACTCAAAAACAAAACATTTGAAGAATAGCGGCTTTAATAATTATAATAATATAAGAATTTACAGAGCGCTAAAACTGTAGAAATATTCTAAAGCAGTGACGTGCATCATGGCCTAAACTCTATCCTACTTTAAAACTGAAATATAATTAAAGCAAATTAAAATGTACTTTTACCATCATATTAATGAGAATTAAAATTAAACTATATCTTTGTTGTAGGATTGCTATTTCAATGTTGTATAGTGACCGCCGCTTAATAAAATCGTGGTTAATAAAAGCCACCATTTAATAAAACCAATCGACAATGGTCCGGATTTTCTCGGTATGTTTCTCTTAGTAAAACCCGTTTTATAAAACCAAAGCCGACATCAAACTGCTCTATGAGTTGCTTGTTTGACAGCGGATTTTTGCTCTACAAAGCGCTGGGAGCACTTGTTTGACAGATCCATGCACAGCCGCTCACATGAATTTCCCATTAAAAGATAATGGCCTGATCTTTACACCTAGAACAATAGCTGCCCAAATGACAAATAGTTGTTGAATTTCAGAAGCCATAAAACCAATGTAAACAAACAGTCTCGCGAATGGCGTGAAGGAGATTGCTGCCGCTTCTCAAGCTGATTCTGAGTTGAAATCGCTGCTATCGTTGTTGCATCTAAATTTTGTACGGCTTTTTCTTTTTTCTTGTCACTGTTATTGTGATAAGCAATAAGATGATGTCAACACAATAAAAATGACGTCATTTACTGTATTTGTTTAATAAATCCGTTGCTTAATAAAATCACTTTGACCTGGTCTGAGGATGGTTTTATTAAGCGGCAACCACTGTACACGCATTTTTTGAAAAGGGCACATCTGTTATAACCAGGGAATAGGTGCAATCGGACTTTTTATTGTTTGTGCTAAAAATTCTTACAAGAGGGACGGCATTCCCCCGAAAAAAAGTGGGCGGACGGCGTTCCTTCGCATTCCCCCTCCAAATTAGCATTGCTTCCAGTGCCTAGGCTAAAGGCTAAAAGGCAACTTATGTATGAAGGCTCAGATCTAGGACAAATATTTTGCACTAACACCTCCATACGGCGCTCACAAGCACCAGTCCACCACATTCACATTCTCCAGCAGTCCACAACATATTAGTAAGCCAGATTCAGGACACCTTGACATTTATACCCACCACCACAAATACAAACGCCATGACGATGGTGCCTGAATAGGTAAAATGTGCACTCACCTTTGCGCAAAAGCAATACCCGCTCTCAGCTATGATTTAAACAAAACTTCTGTCTATTGGTTCCACCGTTTGTGTGAGCATTTGGACACACATTTGTTGCTCGTTAGTCGTTATATGCGTGTGTTGTTGCATTGTAAAATTTAGTGAGCTGTTCAATTGTAGCTTCTTTTTTCTGAATTTCATTAGAAGTGTCCATCATGTATTAATGGTGTATCATTTGTAGAATGGTGTAACATGTTTCTTGTTTTGTTGCAGTTTGTGGTTTACCACCAGAGGTAAGCCAACATAGATGGTCAGCTGCTGCTTGTGGTTGTCAACTCTGTGATTTCAAACTAACACACAGCATCTGTTGATGATTTAAGAAGTTGAAAGGCTAGAGATGTGGCAATTTGACAGGGTCGTGATTGGTGGGATGTAGTGACAATCAACGTGTCCAACTGTGTAAGCTAAGGAGTCGTGCGGCTGATGGGCAGCCAGCACTTGTGTTTGCTTTGAACATGAGTAGTGCTGTACTCTATCCCTAACGCATCGGTAGAGGGGGTGTAGGATACGTTCAGGGTTGGTTGAATGGGTATTCAGGATGCCCTTCAGCACGTTGGCAATCGTGTCACTTAGGTTCCTGGTCAGATTGGATAGCCACATGAATCAGCTCCATCAGTTCAAACATACTTGATAATACTAATGATAAACTATTCTCTCCTTACTCTTTGACTCTAGTATTGTGAATTTGGCCCTGACAATGACAAATGCAAACAATGGCTGCAGGAGAACCGTCCGGATCACTTCGAGGCATTGATGGAAAAGGGTCAGTGTTGAGATTATGCCACGTGGCCCGCTGACATTGCATTTTGATCATACCGCCACTCGCACTCATTTACACAAAACAGCTTGTGAATCGTGTTACTAGTGGTGTGTGTCAGATGTAGAAATGCAGTTGTTTTTGAACTTTCAAATGCTTTTCTTTCAGCTGGTAAGGGTGTTGGTGAGATCGATTTGGATGAGAAGGATGGCAAGAAGAGGCAAACACGTGGTATGTAGACTTGTGACAAATCAAGTCAATCCCCTAGCTCCCTAAGCCCCCATTGCTGCCACCCATGGCAAGAGTATGTTTTTCTGATTTCACCTTGCTTTGTGTTATTCTAGGGGGAAAAGCAAACCGTCAAGTCAAGAAGAAGGTTTTATTTTCTATTAGTTTTGGGATTATCTCTTACAAGCTAAGAAGCTTATCACTTTATGTTTGCTTCCTGCTCTCAAAATGCTCCCAAAAATGGTGAACTTTCTTCTCTGGACCGAGAATAAGTAATATTATTTTAACATGTAGGCTACTTCAAGAACAAGAAAGGCTGCGGTATTTAGGAAAACAGAAGAGTGAACCCTTGTCATTCATGCGACCTTGCAGTGATGAGCTCATTGGAGCATCACATTCCGCTATAATAATTATTGTTTGCTGCACTTTCTGCAAAGTTTAATCTTCTGAATGCCCTTTTCATTCGCCATGGCAATAAGCTCCAGAGCGAACAGTGAATTTCATTTTTAATTCGGGACCAATCTAATAGATTTATAATCAAGACAGATGTGCCAATGAAGTCTTATGGACATAGCAACCAACAAGCAGCAAGCAGCCATGATGAAGCTAGTCTACTCTGCTGAATTGGACCGTTGTATAATTGCTGGCGATATAGACTCATGTAACAGAAACAGGAAATCATCTATATTATTATTTCACAAACGTCTGTCTGTTTGTATGTATGTATGTATGTATGTATGTATGTCTGTTCAAAAGCCGGCACCTGTC
>OFHS01004911.1:0-12852 GCA_900245855.1 Calvadosia cruxmelitensis
AATCCGTAATTTTTTTACTTAAGTAAAGTAACGAAGTAAAAATACTTCGTTACTGACGAACACTGATGATTCCTCACTCATTCTTTAGCAGTGCGAGTAATAAACTACATATGTAGCACGATGGATCCAAGACTAGTTGAACTGCTATAGAATTCAACTGGATTAAATTGCTCCGCAAATCAGAGAACTTTTGATAGGTCAGACTGCAGAGCATGGCAATTAGTCACCAAATGACAAGTGTGCAGCCGAGATATGTTGAGTTCCAGACTTTTACGCACTTACGATTTGTCTGTACGACAATATTGATGTGTGCTGCTCTTCATTTTCAATGTCAATGGAAAAACACAATAACTCCTTGCTCACAGACCCGACTGCATTCTTTGCATTTTTCGCGGGGAATTTCGAGTTTTGCGCGGCTGAAACTGCGCGGATTTTTCCGCGCAAGACAAAATTAAGCAATAGAAATTAGTAGTTTATGAAAGAAAATTGCTTATTTAATGTAACTTTTATCTAGAAATTGCACGGAATGGGCGTTTTGCGGTGAATAATTGCGCGGGTGCGGATTAAGACATCAATCTGCGCGGGGAATTAATTCCCGGAGCACTACATGAAATGCTCACAGATAGCTTCAAAATTGATGATGGTTTTGTATTGATGTGTACTGTAGCTAAATATAGCTCCAACATCCCTCGCCTCAAAGGTTGCCAATATTGTCCAATTATGCAAACTGAATACAACCTGTCAGCAGAAATACAATAAATTCGTGAGGAGCGTTTCTGATGCTTGGTTCTGGGAAATTGACCTCATATCTGTTAGGCCTACTACATTGGCCAGACTGGAATCTTTGTATTTTGCGCGGCAGAGAAACTTTTTCCGGAATATTTTGTGTGTTTGTTCTCTCGTTGATGTGAAAAAATGCGCTGTCCAGCCACGGATGTCAGCTTAAACAGAGCTACAGTACTGATTGAGCAGACAAAGCCTGTTTCTCTGATGAAAACGTCTGCAGCTGAGCTCAATTCTCAGAATCTGCACGGCTGCAGATTCAGCAGGCCAGACTCTCCGCCGCGCAGTACATAAATTCCAGTCTGGTATATTGGCTTCTTAATTCGTATGCATCAAATTGTTGGGATGTTTCATGTACTGTTTGTTGCAGGCCTTGATGCGGCGTCAGATGTCTCTGAAGGTGCTGATCCCCTAATAGGTCATATAGCAGCTAGTGACATTCCCCTGGAAACAGCTGCAGATGTTTTGAGTTTTGCCTCTGAGCCAACCCTTGTAAGCCTTGGTCTAGGTGGATACTCGCCAGTTGGTCTCATTCAAAGCTCACTTGAACTGATGCACGTGTATTGCGGATTGCCATGGTGGGGTGCCATTGTGGCCGGCACGGTTGCGTTTCGACTGCTTGTTCTCCCACTAATGATCAAAGGCCAAATCAACGGTGCCAAATTGAATGCCATTCGACCTGAGCTAGAGAAGATTCAGGCCAAGATGAAAGCTCTTTCAAATACACAGAATGAAATTGCCAAAGCTCACACATCGATGGAAATGCAGAAACTGTTGAAAGACAATGATTGCCACCCGCTAAAAGTGAGTCACGTAATTAGTCCCAATTAGAAATGCTGGCAAAAAGACTTATAATTGTCGCATGTCGCCAGCATCCATACATTGCCCACCAGCATCATTTAATATAGTACTATTATGGGAATAGTCCTTTCCTCCTCTTGCATTGCCTGCCAATCCTCATTCATCAGTTATCATGAAACCCATTTGCTTTTGTGTGCAGGATAAATTAGCATTGCTAATTATGATGTGTGTACTGTGATTTGTTTCATTTATCTGTATTCTGAAGTGGAATGATATTTCCAAAATCTTTATATGTTATGACATAATGCACACTGTTGGTAAAGCCGTTCTGCTTTTGAAGAAATGTGATGTGTATTTTTATTTCATTGCCATGTCATGTTTCTTTTGATTTCAGTCACTCATTACGCCACTTATACAGATGCCGCTTTTCATCTCCTTCTTTTTGGCATTGCGTCGGATGGCATCGTTACCCGTTGAATCGATGCAAACCGGTGGATTATTTTGGTTTCCTGATTTGACATTGCACGATCCAATGTTCATCCTACCCGTCGTCACTGGCCTCAGCATGTTAGCCACAATTGAGGTATGGCTGTGTCTTTGCAATCTGATCCTAACGCCCCCTTACTAGAGTCATCGGTTCCTGGTTGTTAATGGACAGATGAATTCATGTCAGCTTGCGGAATCGCTGATCGATATCAAGCTTATGATTTTCTTTTTTCTCTGGTTCTATTTTAAACATCACTATTATACATTTGACTCATGAATGTAACTAGTGCTTACAAAAATGTTTGTCAATACAGTTAAATCTGTATTAATGGCCACCTCTATGAAGCAGCCACCTGTGAATGAAGGCCACTCTTCATAACCCAAAATGACACTTTCTTTAGAAATCAACCTGGACAGTAAGCCCACCTGTATGTAAAGGTCATTTCCTCAGGTCCCAAGGGTGACCGTTATAGATACGTTTCACTGTATATTGTCGCTGTCAAACCATCCGTGATTAAGCTGTCATCCACCTTCAAATGTTGCAGATGGGAGCTGAAGCTGGTGTGACGAATCAGAAGCAGTTCGCCATGACGAAGAATATCTTTCGATTGATGTCCTTGGTGATGATTCCATTGACTGCAAAGTTTCCCACCGTGAGTAGTGTCCTAATTAATACAGTTGCCGCATTTATTATGTACTTGCATGCGGACAAGGGATTCTTTTCTTATAGTATGCAGTTCATTTAATAATAAAATAGACGGTCATCTATATAAAGAGGCTTCTACGCCATGAATCATGGTCAGACGCGCTGACAAAGAAACCAGTAAGCCATTGCATTCGCACGCACTGACATCCAATACATCACCAGACGATACCACCCTGCTGTGTCCCACTGTCTTGAGCTACTACCTGTGTCAAGAGACCACTTTTCATTATAATCCCTTCTGTGGTCACTCAAAACAGGTTTTACTGTTCATTTCTCCAAGGTCATGAACCTATCATGTTCTTCATCTCTGTAGGCTGTCTTTGTCTACTGGGTGACTTCAAATTTTTGCTCCATCATACAAGTGCTGGTTCTCAAGCAGCCAGCTATCAAACGAGCCATCGGCCTGCCAGAGCACCTACCCGAGCCAGAGTCAACTGAAAAGCCTGTTGGATTCTTCGAAGGAATGAAGGCTGGTACGTATGACAATTACTGTCTACTGTTGATGCATTTAAAGTATCCCTTTGGAGACATTCGTAAAACCAATCAACCTTCAGAATGCAATGCTTTTTGCTTCACGGTCAAGTGCATAGTGGAGAAAGAATCAAATTCGCTATTCATAAAGATATGATTATATGGTTTAAACTCATCACCATAGCTAAGTTGTTTAGCATTGGTGCTTGGCTTGGTGGGAGCTGCATGGATGCGAATAGCAGAAATCAGTTTGTGGGGGCTGCTTCCCCGCGAAGGGCAGCAGTCGAGATAGCAAACCTGTCACCACAACCAAGCACCAGTCACATTGTTAAGTCAGTGGAATTCCTGACTACCTGCTTATGAATTGAAGGGAGCGGCAGGGTGGGAAATTCCTAGCATCCCATCCATATCTATCGTGGTGCAAGGCCTAATGTTGCGTGCGATTTGCAGCAACTGCACATATTCTGGTAAAGCAAATATTTTTGGATCTCGCAGGCAGTAGCAATGGCGAGGAGCTGCTGCCCACACCGCACCATCAAGGCCATGTGCGTGGTAATAAGATGGGCAGCAAGAATGCACTGTCTGATGACACACTACATCAATTAAGCCACACTGAGACCCCCCTGACACGTCAGCACTATGATGCGAGTCTAACCTCACCTAAATTACATTTAGCTACATTAAAATTGTAGAAAAAAGATGTTTAATGATTTATAATATAATCAACATGGTTTTATAATTAAATATATGTGGATTTATGAGATTCTCTTTTGCTGGTCAATATCAGAGATGTCCATTTTAAAACAAATGTGACATTGTTGCTCTCTTTGTGTGATGCTTCAATCCGTATGTGCTGATGGTAGCCTACAGTTCTGATATTGGACTACCATATGTCCATTCACGTCAGCTCTGAAGCACGGGGCTTTCTGGAACTTATGATTGAATTGGATAATTTTTACTGTTTTCATGCTATTTCCTGCACATTCTTACACAGTTGCTTTGCAGTGTCAAATTTCAAAATATAGTGAAACCTGTCTAAAACAGTCACCCCTGGGACCTGAGAAAAATGACCTTCATAGACAGGTGAACTTTCTGTCCAGGTTGATTTATATAGAAAGTATCATTTTGGGGTTATGAAGAATGGCCTTTATATACAGGTGACTGCTCTATAGAGGTGACCGCTAATACAGGTTTGACTGTAAATGAGTATAACGAGTTGTGTTTATTATGTGAGTGATTTAATTTGTTTATTTTCAGGATTTAACAATGCCAAGGCAGCTGCCCAAGTTAAAAGCGAAGAAAAGGATAAAATCAGACGATTCAATGCGGAAGTTGATGGCGTGCAGGAAGAAACATATGATTACAATCCAAGATTAAAGAACAACGAAGAACTGTTTAACAACCAGAAAGTAAAACGAAAACAGAGGCACAGAAGAAATTAGCAAAGATGTTTGCTAGTTATCTTATTTTAGCATTTGTACATACTGTTCTTCCCGAAAGAAACCAATTGTGAGTAAAGGATTGATGTCTTGGATTCGATTGGAATCCTTGATATTCTTAATTCGGTAGCTTGACTCTGCGCTTGGTGAACAACTCTGTGCTGGTCGGGAAGGCTACAACAATCCAGTTGTTTTAAAAATGTTTTTTGTCTCGCTGGGTCAGTAAATTCCTCGTCTATGGTGTTATCAGCAATGCAATCAGAAGAAGGTAGAATCTTTGTAATCGGTTGTGTAAATCCAAGCAAAGCACTTGAGCATACAGTGAAACCTGTCTATAATGGTCACCTTTAAGATCTGGAAAAAAGAACTTTATAGACAGGTGATCATTTGTCCAGGTTGATTTCCATAGAAAGTGCCATTTTTGGGGTACTGAAGAGTGGCCTTTACACACAGGTGACTGCTTTATAGAGGTGGCCGCTAATACAAGTTTGACTGTAGATTGATCAAAGACTTGTTTGTGCATTAAAAGGCACTGTTTGACATAAACCAATAATGCAGCGTGAAAGACCTAGGAAAAATACCCAGAAGAGGAGACAAGGGGGCACTGACATAAACAAAGAAGCGTGTGATTCTTTTGAAGGCTACTAAAGCCTTAATTGATATTAACATCGGTTTCTAATATAAATAAAAATAAACTAAACATCATATAGCTATAACAACTGTCCTTATGGTGTACTTGCATTCAATGAGGAAGAATTCCAGATTAAAAGAAGCTTAAACTTTTCAAACTGTAAGAAACTGATCGAGGTATCATAACATCTTAGTCTTGTTTGCTGAGGTATTTTATCCAACAATTGGCCATAACAGGATTGTCATTTCAGCCACTGATGTTCGTGACAGATAACACACTGAAGCTGAGTCTATCCATGCCAACTTTTCGACGATTGATAACAAGGACAATTGGGTTGTCAACACGTATACTTCTGAAACTGAAATGCTGAAAGAAAAACAAAGAACATCGAAATGACCGGATTGTAAATAAAACTGAAGATTACACATGATCATTACTTTGCTGCTTTTTGTCAACATTCTCTGGCTACGGTTTTTAACAACAAGTGAATTTACCGGCTACAGTGAAACCTGTCTATAATGGTCACCATTGGGACCTGAGGAATATGGCCTTTATAGACAGGTGCCTTTCTGTCCATGTTGATGTGTTGGTGTGGTCTAGAAGCTAGTACGTGTGGCTGCCAGTCAGGCGTACCGGGTTCGACTCCCAGGCCAGCCAACACATATATTCATTGTCATTTGTGGTTTTAATTGTCGAGGGCCCCAACGGAGACAAGCCATTGGCTTATTGGGCTACCCTCGTTTAAATAAATTGACATTCATTCATTCATTCATTTTTCATTCATTGCCATAGAAACTGTCATTTTGTGGTTACGAAGAGTGGCCTTTACACACAGGTGGCTTCTCTATAGAGGTGGCTGTTAATACAGGTTTGACTGTACCAGAAACTGTCTCACCTTTTCATCAAAATCAACCGTGATTTCTGTGATGTATGGCTCTGGAATCGCCACTGAATCGCCAATCAAAATGCCACGTTCAATAGCAAGGTTGTAAACCGTTACGGCAATACATGATCCTTCACTGTCGGCCAAGACCAATGCACTGAAACAAATTAATATTATGACGCATATTAGTTTGCATCGAATGGTATCAACTGAAGTGTGTCTCACGGTGAAAACTAATGTAACATGCCCCTACTACGGAATTGCTCCTTTTGTCTCCACAACCGATATGACCTTCCCCGACACGACGCATTGTGAATTTGCTCCTGTGACGAGCGTTGCAAGTGTTGTTGCTTTCAGTGGTACTGTTAACCCTGTTGCCGATGTGTATTCTTCGCCACCATATGGGCCTAGGTCAGCTTCCTTTAGGCTCTTGATTAACATCTTAAATTTTTTAGGTTTCAGTTTTCCCTGCAAAGTAAAGGGTCGAAAAGCAATCAACAAGAAAATGAAGTGTATAGAAAACGTTACAATTGTGAAATACAGATGTAGATTTGCAAGTCATATAAAAGCATCTAAGAGCAAGTGGCCAGGATCATGCTAGTGTATTCACTACTCCGGAAAGCAACTCCTTAAGAAACATCATATTACATATATAACTACAATTAAATACATTACAAACTGCTTACAATATTCCGATTTCCAACGGATGATCTCTTATAGCGTCACATATTCCTGGCTCTTCAATAAGGCTTACAATCTCAATTCACATTGGCTGTAATGTATTACAGTTAAACCTGTATTAGCGGCCACCTATATAGAACAGCCACCTGTGTATAAAGGCCATTCTTCAGAATCCCAAAAGGACACTTTCTATAGAAAGCATCCTGGACAGAAAGGCCACCTGGCTAGAAAGATCATTTCTTGACGTCTCAAAGGTGAACATTATAGACAGGTTTCACTGTAACTGCCAAGCTAATTTATTAAATATCGTGAGATAATTTAGAATGACGATGCCCCTCATCAATTGCTACACATAAGCTTGTTACCTGATTTGTTGTGAGGCATTGGAATTGTTCTAAAAGATTTAAAATGCCTTTGGTCTCATCTTTGGGGTCTTCCCAGAACGGATCAAGCTGAGACGAGGAGTGAAAGTCTTTCAACGCATTGCCATATGTCTCTTGATATTTGTAAGCCTGAAATAGAAAAGTACATTTAGATATGTCACAGTTTTGTTTCAAAGAAGCACTTACGTATTAAACAAAAAATATGAAGTATTTACAACGTAAACCCCAATCTGGGATAATGTTACAAGAACAGAATTTCACTGCCATGCATTTAACTCTAAACTATTGAGGTTTTTAATCACAACACATGTTGACGGTCTAAACTGATGTTGATTTTATCAAATTGTGTAATTTGTTAATTTTAGTTCACCTTATCTAAATGACGCCTCTATATGCGCTAATACATTAAAACATTTCGTCAGCATAATGTCTTGACCGTTGGACGTCATGTCACTCCTAACATCAACTATGACAAATGTGGCTGCTTTTAAGTTGGCATGGTAGTTAAGACACAACCCTGTCATTGTCAGATAAAGCTCAACTGTGAAGTCATACCACGCCTCGGTTGAAGAACAAATCTGGATTTGACTTTGAAGCGGCGTCTGAACTCTGAAGAAAAAGAAAGATATATAAACGAAAAAGTATTCTAATTGTTTTAAAATGATACAGTGCATACTTTTATACAAATCGAACATGCAGATATGATGCTTACATTTATAGCAATTTACAAATACTACAGTCAAACCTGTATTAGCGGCCACCTCTATACAGCAGCCACCTGTGTATATTAGGCCACTCTTCATAACCCCAAAATGACACTTTCTATAGAAATCAACCTGGACCAAAAGGCAACTTGTCTATAAAGGTCATTTTCGTCAGGTCCGAAAGGTGACCATTATAGACAGGTTTCACTGTTTCATAAGTAATTATAAGTCTCGCTTTTATGTGAGCCTGTATTACGTTCGAGGGACTCTTGCAATATGATTCAGTCAATATTCGGCATCTGCCATCTGATGCGTCTTCTTTGACTTGGCCATTTCGTATTATTCCCGGCCATTAGTCAATAGTGCCACTCGACATGCAAGCAACGAAACGCGTAACACAGAAGTACATCTCATGATTGTTCCATTTAGATCTCGAAGGACTTCATGACTTAGTGATGCACTAACTTACCGCATGTTCATAGGCAACCATACAGTGCCGCAGAACCGCCGGGCTTTGGCCACAGTTGAAATATTGCGACAGATATGCGTTACCAAGGACAACTAGAAACAAAATCAAACAGATGAAATACAGTAGAAATTGATGTTTATCAAATATCGCTTAATATGTTCTATTGTGCTAAAGTTGAAACCAAGTTAATCAGATCAGATTCCGTTTCTCAATGTTGTAAAAAACAAGTATTGGCCTACAATACTGCAACGGTATCATTCATTCAAAATTGTCTTAAACTTCTAAAAAACAAAATGGCAGATCAACCACAATCAGAGAAACAAAATTCAACATGTAGGCCTTTATATTAATTGAATGCAAGGTTTTATGACAAATTTTAAATGAGAGAGAAATAATTACATTAGAAGTATGAAGATTTCCACTATAAACTTGAACGGTGTGAAAATCCATCTGAAAATCATTTGAAAAACCGTATGAAAACCATGTGAAATTGCCCTTTTTACATGACTTTTCATCCTTTATTTTCAAATACAACTGCTTTCTCACATGGTACTTATTACTTCATATAGTTTTTCTGAGATTGCTTCCCATTTCACATTGTTTTCAGTTTCAACTTGTTGGGATTCATAATAATACATCAACATTTGTTTGCAGCAGGTGTGATGCGCAACAAGCTACTTACCTCTATAGAGCAGCCACCTGTGTATAAAGGCCACTCTTCATAACACCAAAATGACACTTTGTATAGAAACTAACCTGGACAGAAAGGTCACCTGTCTATAAAGGTCATTTTCTTCAGGTCCCAAAAGGTGACCCTTATAGACAGGTTTTACAGTAGCAATATACATGGCTAACCTCAAGACTGATAAGAAATTTATACCTACATTTCATAAACTATTTGATTCATTCTTGTGGAACCTCTGCCTGTGTGTTTTCCTATTAGGTAGGCTGGACCATTATAGTCTTAGACAGGTTCCACTGTACATCTTCAAATTGTACAGAACAACATAAGGAGGCAACTGGAATAATACCATGAACCTACACCATGAAGTGCCATCTTTGACATCCAGTGCCACTGCTTCCTTGGCCAACTTCACACCTTCTTTGATATTTTCAAGTCTCTCTTTAGCATCTGAAAAACACAAAATAATGAGTTACAGTGAAACCTGTCTATAATGGTCACCTTTGGGAGCTGAGGAAAATGACCTTTATACACAGGTGCAAGGTGGCCTTTTGGTCCAGGTTGATTTCTATAGAAAGTGTCATTTTGGGGTTACAAAGAGTGGCCTTTATACACAGGTGGATGCTCTATAGAGGTGGTCGCTAATGCAGGTTTGACTGTAGTCAGATTCCACAGAGTCTTAAACATGCTATATGTACAATGCTGTCCATCCAATCATCATCATGCATCCTCAACATATATAAAATGGACTATTCCTCAGGAAGCTACGTACAGCCCACATGACATGTCAATGACTCAATGCCTACACAGACATTTTAATCGCTAGACCGCAATGACACAGGACACTTCCAATATCAATAATGTATGTTAATGTACGTTAATTCTCGTTTATATGTCTCAAATATACACATATCTATCTATCTATCTATCTATAATTTGCCCAACCCACCTGTTGCAATTTGACGAAGAACCATTGACATGTTTCTCAATGCTTCCTTGTTACGACTCTGCCATTGTAAACAAACTAAATAACTTCCATCGACAATAAGTGAATATTTTAAGTAATAAACAAATTCTGCAGTATTAGCACATTTAGTGTTGACATTGATATTTAACGAGACAGCCACAGTACACAAACTTGGTTTTCGGTTTACATTGACAGGTTTAGCTGAACGTGATTTGATAACATTGAGGGACTAACATGAGAGCAATAACATCATTACATGAACATGTCTAACATTTCTGGAATGACAATCAAATGTACCAACCAGTAGAGCTGGGTCCGATGAATCAATTAATCGATTAATCGATTGTTTTTTGGCAATCGATTGTCCCGTTCAACCATCGTTTCATCGATATCACAAAAGATGTGCTTCTATTGATGCGTTTCAAAGGACTAGACACCATTATTCAGTTTACAATTACCTTCTCGCTTGTTAAAGAGCAGACAAAAGTGAATAAAACAAGAAATCACGGAACCAGAAGATAATTACTACGACTTTACAAAGGTAAACTACGACAATAGGACAAGGAACAAAAGGCCTATGTATGGTCCGATGCATCGATAGTTTATCGATTGTTAGATTGGATTAATCGATAGTGTAAAATCCACAATCGACCAACCTCTACCAACAAGCAACAATAAACATTTAAGATGCCAAAAGACAGAAATATTTCTCAAGTGTATTGTTGGGTAAACGAGGGAAACTCAGTAAACCAATGGCTTGCCTATCAAACCCAACTGGTTGTTAACACATCCTCCTAGCCGCTAGACCACACAAAACACAATAAATCTACCCTGCATGCTGCAGCAAAGCAACAGAATCACATTGTCCCAACCTGCTTCAGTGCTCCACTGAAACAATTCATTGCATTCTTGATATCTTTATTCTTCCAATAACATTCGCCAAGGGTATTCCATGATTTGACACATCCTGGTTCCAATTTGATTGCTTTGGAAAGGCAGTCAACTGCCCTAGCATCATAATCTGGTAGAACATTGAGAGCGATTCCTCGCAGGCGAAAGAAGGTTGCCTTATTATCCAGAGACACTGTAAATATAACAATAAATTCACACTTATAGTAAGTCAAAATAGAAACAAACATCTTGCCTTTAGAATTACTGTCAATACAAAATCAGCAACTGATCAGCAAGTACAGTGTAACCTGTCCATAACGATCACCTCTGGGACCTGAGAAAAATTACCTTTATAGACAGGTGGCCTTTCTGTCCAGGTTGATTTCCATAGAAAGTGTCATTTTGGGGTTATGAATAGTGGCCTTTATATACAGGTGGCCGTTTTATAGAGGTGGCCGCTAATACAGGTTTGACTGTACACTGCATACGTGCTATACTGCTATCTTCCCTGCTGTAGCCTGTGACAACTGTACAATAGCGTTTCCTTCCAGATCTCAAACCTTAACTGCATTTAATGGTATGTGTGAGGAATTATTTCTCTGCTAACTGAAAATTGTTTTGTTATATCATGTGCAAAGGAATTGTAATTTTTATCACATGCCTGTCACGCTGCAGTGCCTTACAGAAGTGTGTGATAAATGTGCACCAGAGCTCTGCTGAGTTCAAAAACCTTGCGCATTTGAGAATTGGTCGCTGGAACAAAAGTGATGTTTGCTGCTTGTTTAGAAATAGCTGCAAAGCTGCACTTCAGCTGAGACTTGATTCAGTCACTTCGGTATTGTTTTTAGAGTATTGTGCTTTGACTTTTTCTGCCTCTGTGCACTTGATGTCTCTGCAAATGTCTCGCATTCTGCAGCCTTGACATATTGTGGTTGTCATTCGCTTGTCAAGCTGTGTGTGCACAGAAAGTTGCAGGTTGTTGCAAAGCGACCATAATAGTTTGAAATTTCAAGAATTACAGAGCATAATGCAAGGAATGCAGCCGGGTCCCAAGCGTGGGGACAGTGACTGTCTTATTTCAGTATCAAAATCCACATTAAATAAATACAGCAACGTTAGGGTGTGCATACTTTGCAGATTTAAACAAACTGTTTTTACACAGTTAAAAGAGCAGGAAATCTCAAGGTTTTGCGCTAGATGACCATATCCCTACTCACATTGCAGATTATCAAGACCCGTTAAGGCCTCTTGAAGTTTCTTCTTGAGATGGACTTGCTTTTCTGGCATTGCTTCAATGCCATGACTTTCGATAAAATTGTTGCTGAAGGCATACAATTCCTCAACAATGCACTGAAAGACAGGAAATCAGAAACAACTACATTCGGCTTGCTGCCAGCTTGCTGCCAGCTTGCTGTGGTCTGTGGATACTGGATGACAGAGCTCTTGCATGATTTAAATCGCTCCGGGCAACTATCATAAGTTATGTATACCTCTGCTCTTTCAGAGGGTGACTTATCGCTCAAATCTCCTTCCATATCCAGCAGAGAAACGACAGCAGTTCTTCCGCAAAGTCATAGCTCCAAGTTTGTGCTCATGACCATCACTCAATACTCACTTTGAGTCAAAAGTTTCGTCTGAGAATTGTCATGTTGAGTATGCCTCGCTCTTTGACACTTCGGAACAATGCTTCGGAATGAGAACATGACAGAGATATGACGTCATCGTAAACATCCTTCTTCGCAGTCAGACATGTTGATGCGAAATCCGGTGCTCAGAAACACCTAACATTTCGCTTTTCTCAAAGCTTTTTGTATGTCTGTGATGTCATAGGAAGTGTCAAGTGTTGTGGCGTCACTTTGTCATATGCGTTACGTG